>PITA01023268.1:0-28522 GCA_004023965.1 Spilogale gracilis
ACTACTGCTGTGGTCTGAGGGACTATAAAATAGAGAATGTCTGAAATCCTGTAGGAAAAGTAGTTTTTTATTTGTCATTCCTCCTGGTCACCTGTGTACCTCGAGAATTAAGGGGTCGTCTAGGAGAGTGAAACCTATACTTTCTTGGTGACTTTCATTGTTGGATCATCCTATCAATTTATTATAATTCCCAAAATAAAATTTGTCACCCTTGGTACTTTCAAGCATGATAAAAACATTTGTGAATTTGGAGAAACATGAAATTTGGCAGTAGAGAACAAGCTAACAATATTGCTTAAAAAGGTATGTTTTTGACTCACATCTGAGCTGCACTGATCCAGCAGTGATCTTCAGTTTCACATAGAGAATAAACATAAAGAAAATGCCTTTTGTAACATGGGGCAGAGTGGGGAGGGGATTGGAATAGTAACAGAGAATGCTTTAAATTTTGCAAGGTAACAATACCACAATTATTTCTAAGCTCTTTCACAAATGTTTATTAGTATTATTTTTAATGGTTGTTTACAAAAAATCTGAACCTGGGGAGGGTTCCCCGTGTGGATTATTTCACTCATCATTATAGTAAAGGCATTTAATGATTTATAAAGGACATATGGCCATTGGAGATGGGTTTTTTTTCACAAACAACTATCCTAAGTGTAATAATTAATAATTAAACCGTCACAACTATTCTTTAACCACATGATGTATATTTAAATGGTCACTGTTTTAAACTGTATGTATTAACTGTGTGTGTGTTTATGTATGTAGGGGGTGCTAACCTAATTGCTAAAGATGTAACAATTTTAAATGTCACAGTATATTTTTACAATGAAACAGTTAACAATAGATTAGGTATTTTTGTATGTAGAGTCTTTAAATGGTATTTTACCTCTCTTCATACTTGCATTGTGTATTTCTGCTGTTTCTCCCTTGGCTTCAAAAGGTTATGATTATGTTAAAATGTAATTTAAAACACGAGCTAATTTCTTCCTTCAATCTCATGTGCAAATGTATCTCTAATGTATTGTATATTTTGCACTTTCTAATGATGTGCGATTGCATTTGATATAAAAGCTTCCCAGGAGAATGCAGTACAAAATAAGAATTGGGAATCTGGTTGATTAAAATGGAAGGGTATTCAATACTACCGTTATTTTGTTTTTTTCTTGCTGAGTGTGCTTATTGCTATTTGAACTGGCAGAAGCTGCCATTTATATAATGGTAGCTGGTGGTCTCTAGGGGACTTTGCAAAAGATTCCAAGAAGGCATAGTGCTTCCATGAACCAAAAATATTTTGAAATTACCTGGAAAAATTCTAGCTCAGGTGTTTCTAGATGTTCTTTCAACCCTAAATCTAAATATAAATGCTAGGGTGTAATTAGTGTTATATCATTAAAAAAACAGACAAATAAGGGACGCTGGGGTGGTTCAGTTGTTTAAATAGTTAAATGTCTGACTCCTGCTCGGTCATGATCCCAGGGTCCTGAGATGGAGCCCTGTGAGCCCCGGGAGTCCTGTGGCAGGCTTTCTGCTCAGCAAAGGGAGCCTGTTTCTCCCTCTCCTTTTGCTCCTCCTCCCAGTTTGTACTCTCTCTTGCTCTGCACTCCCTCTCAAATAAATAAAATCTTTAAAGAACCAAATAAAATGTCAGAAAGTATATCCAGAATAGGTGGTATTTTGCCAGGTGTTCCAAAGGTGTATTTGCAAGTTGAATTCTTTGAAAAACAAATAATGTATTGTATCTTAAAAAAAACAAAAACAAAAGCAGTTTCTCAGGTTAGCGTGTGAAGCCCATTTAATCCACATGCACCAGATAAATTAAAATAGAACTCTTTTACACTCTTTTCCACCATGAGACTTTTGTGCTCATTCATTCATCATGGTCATCGTTGAGAGACATTTGTAGACATGAGGGGTGGAGGATAGAAATATTTATAAAGGTGTCCCCTTCTCTAAAGATCTAATGATTTCTTCCATAGTAAGTTATAATCCATTCCACTTTGAGATTCTGAAGTATCTTTCTTATTTCAGCAATGGCACGGAAGGCTCTTCAGTCTCTTTGGGTAGCCCATAGGAGGGCTGGAAAGAGAAGGTTATGCAAAGTGCAAGATAAACAGATGTGATCCTCTTCCTCAGGGAGCTTGCTATCCAGAGGGAAGGCAGAAAATCCTTAGGTTCATGGTCTTGTGACATGGTGAAGTTTCTTAGGAGTAGTTGCAATTGGAAGATGGGAACTACTAATGCAGGCCAGGGAGAAAGATTTGCAGTGGGCCTGGTATTTCAGTAGGGCCTAACAGGATGGGAGCCTTTCAGTACATTAATGTGATTTATGCGCCATCTACGTGCATTAATTGATTCTTACATCATACCCCATTTTCCCTTGTGACTTGCATCAACATTCAGTTAAAAACAACTCCATCTTTGCTATATTCAGCAATGAAATACACTTCGTGTTGATTTCTGCCCTAACTTCTACTGACCTCAAATTATACGAAAAGTATCTTTTTCTCAACCAGATATTTTTGTTATTTATATACCAGGTAAACAAAGTAAGCTTTACATTCTTTTCTCTTTAGCTTCTTAATGCAATATTCATTTCATTTTGTAAAACATCAATTCTTTCCCGAGTATTCTTTTTCTTTTCTTTCTTTCTTTCTTTTTTTTAACTGATTTTACTATCAATGATCTATGTTATTTTAATTTCAAAGTATTTTACAGTGAATTGCATTAGTCTGCTTGGGCTGCTATAACAAAACATGGTAGTAGGTGAGGCAGTTTAAATGATAGATATTTATTTTTCACAGTTGTAGAGGCTGTGGAGCTCGAGATGAAGGTGTCTGGTGATTTGGTTGTGGGTTGCCACCTTTTTCTGTGCCCTCACCTGCTGGAGAGAGAATATTTCTCCTTCATTTTATAAAGCCACTAATTCCATCATGAAGGCCCCATCCTGATGCCCTCATCTGACTTTAGTTATCTCCCTATGACTCTGTCTTGTGATAAGTCACATAAGGGAGTAGGGCTTTGACATACTGATTTTGGGGGGCACATAATTCAGTCCACAGCATTGAAGTTAAGTAAAAAATTTAAAACACCCTGGAGCTTTTTCAGTTGCTACATTAATTCTCTAGTGTTTTTGTCACATGAACCTTGATAAATGAGAGTTTTAGGTGTATGACTGACAAGGAACTGGTTTTTCTGTATTTTCAGCACTTATTTGGCTATATATAGTGGATATATGTTTCATGTAGACTTGCAGATTTTTCCAGAAGCTCCTTTTGGCTTGTTCGGCTTTTAAAAAAAAATCATTTGGCTTTTCAAGTATGTAAAATTTTGGTCATCTACATGCCTTTGTGTAAAGCACTAGTATATAAATATTTACTGACAACAGTGTCAGAAATTTTAATTTCTGTGAAAAGAACTTTGAATAAGACAGGAATCTAGCATGTGTATATTAGTCAGTAAGCATTAACAACAAATAGAGCTAATTAAAAATATGGATTTAGGCCAAGCAATGAAGTTCCTGCAGAGATGGGTCCAGGGAGAGCAGAGCTCAGGTATAGACACAACTCGATAGAAATATATACCATGGGGCTCCTGGGTGGCTCAGTTGTTAAGTGTCTGCCAGTTCAGGTCATGATCCCAGAGTCCTGGGATCGAGCCTTGTGTCGGGCTCCCTGCTGTGCGGGAGGCCTACTTCTCCCTCTCTCACTTTCCCTGCTTCTATTCCCTCGTGCTGTCTTTCTCTATCTCCCTCTGAAATAAATAATAATAATAATAATAAAAAAGAAATACCATGCTTATTCCTACTCTGAGAGGCTCGGCTCATTCTGCATTTCATTGAATTTTCAGACATATTTTCTACTAATTTCTTTTGTGTCTACGAAGACCAAGGATGTTGTCGATTTTAATTAGAATTTCTGAGTACATTGTCTCTCTCCCTTGTTCAGATATCATCATTCTTCTGTGATGCCCCTTTCTGTCATAACTATTAAAAAATCCTCTGTCTTCTCAGTCTACGTATTTGCTGCTCTATTTCTCCTTAGTGCTTTCTCTTCCAGACAAGGGCTACTTATGAATATTTGAATGGCAACTCGTTTTCCATTCAGAGTGCTAGTGGTACAGCCAGCAGTCTTGCCTACAAACATCCTTGGAAGGAAAGAGTGTAGCCCAGGGTCTGTTTTCTCTCATTTGCAATAGATCAGTGGCCCAGAAATCTTGGTAGAATTAGTTGAAACACAAGTTCTGTAAACCCGTCTAGTGGAGAGAAATATCCAATGTGAATGTTGATCAGTTTTCTGATCAAGGCTGTATTCAAAATGGAAAATGTGTAAATATCCCTGGTGGCTGATTTTACAACTTCTGCTGACTTTTAGGTTACTAGATAAAATATCAGTGTGAGTCCTACTGTGGAATGGATGCTTTAGAAGAATCACAGTGCTATCTCAGTAGAAGCCATTGAACATTTGAATCCCAAACCATAGTATCACAGTCAATACAAGCACTTGACCCATCGAATCCCAAACCAGACTTACATCGTCTGTACATCTCTTGCCACTATTGTATGTTTTTACGCAGAAATGTCTCCAAATATATTTGTGCTTTGTTTTTAGATCAAAGAGTAAACATTTGTGAATGCCAGTCATATAATAATAGATTTTATCCTCTTTCTGTATATCTAAACATGTCACTTGATTAGTCTTAAATACCAATAATTCACCCAATCTTTTCAGAAGCACCATTTTAGGCCGTGTAACGTTTACGGTATCACAAAGCGTATTATGGAGGAGGTGGTCCCCTTACACTTACTTAGACAACCAATGACAAATAGAAGGTCATTTTCTGATTTAAGAGGTCGCTCTCCTTTCTTCTCTGGAGGGCCTCCAACCCGCCCACTGCTCCTCCCCTGACAGTTCTCTGAATAGTGTCGGTGAATGGGCCAGCACGCCTCTGTTGAGGCCTTCCCCACTCGTGGTGCAACACTTGAAAAAGAGCAGGTGCGGGTCAGCAGTGAATGGGAGAGCCCAGGATCACTGCTGGGAAACATGTTCAAGCAAGTCGCAAACTAATCTGGGAATGACTTTAGACAAAGAGGACAAAAGAACACTTTAGGGTCTAAATCACCCACTTGACAGCAGACCAAGATGAGAAGCCATGTGAGGGCTGGTTGCTTCTGTTTTCCTTGCACTTTAATTCTACTGAGTTTTCGAGGTGAAGGACCAAACTCAGGCTCTCAGAAAATCAGGAAATTTCCTTATACGTAAACGAATTGCCGTGTATAGTTATTTATCATGTATGTCTGCTTTCTCACGAGGACTCTGTGTGCACAGAACTCAGATTCAACTTGAACTTTATTACTTTGGGGTTCAAACTGTCTTTATTGAGGATTCTTTCTTCAAGTTAGGATGCTTTATTTATTCCCTGGATGTGTGGTTTTAAAAAAGCATCTCATTTGTAATATGGGCAAAATAAGTCTGTTAGGAAAAACTACTTCTATGAATATTTTCGTGGTTATACACTTATAAGGACATAACACAGTAGAAGATAAAAATAATAGAGTTAAAGACAGGAAAAGGGTAAAAGTAAATAAGAGGCTAGTGTAGTTTAAATCCAAACATATAAACCATAGGGTATTACATAGTTTAAAAAAATTAGCCTGCGAATTTCGTTCTTGAGTCTCCTAGAGGCTAAAGTAAGAAGGGAAATAAATCTATTATGAAATTTATATATAGAAGTAGTGTACTAAGTTTACAGGGGAGCTCAAATCCCTTTTCTGGTACTTAGGTCTGAAAGAAATCCATCCATGGGCTTCCCATAGATGAGTTATTGAAGGATTAAGATTGGGTTTTGTAAACTTCTCTACATAAGAGCTGAGGGTTTAATAGCAAAATCAAACACAGGCAAAAAAATTTTATGGGATTTTAAGATGATGTGATCCAAGAGCAACATAGCTTTGATTGACAAATGAGATCTAGACTCCAGAGGAGTGTTTTTAAACAGTCTTCCATAAATATCGTTTTACTTCATCAGACTAATGATAAAAGCAGTCACCAATAATTGGGGAATTTATTCTCTTAGGATCCTGGAATCTAGATGGTCTTTGTTCCTTCTTGGAGACATATTTATGTACTACGTTGACAGTGAAAGAGTAGTTGGTATGTTAGAAAGTTTGGTGAAAATTCATTTTATCTGAACAGAATACTTATTAAATTAAGAGTTTTCTTGCCTGCTGCCACCTAGCTCTCTGTAAAAATGTGTTCTAAGGGTGTATCTAGAGTTAAAGTGAGCTTTTCTTTATGTAATAGTTCTGGATTACTCCAAAACATGAACAACGAAATGATCAATTCTCCAAACTTATCCTCGAAACAGCCAATAATCTTAAGGTAGTTTCTTTACTTATGGATATTGATATAAAGGAAGTATTGACACACAGTTGATGTTATGAATTATCTGAAAGCACAAGACGGAGTTTTTGTTGACTTATTTGACTTTTTTTATACCTTT
The DNA here is from genome assembly GCA_004023965.1 of Spilogale gracilis. NCBI lineage: Eukaryota > Metazoa > Chordata > Mammalia > Carnivora > Mephitidae > Spilogale > Spilogale gracilis. The sequence goes on from PITA01023268.1 coordinate 6,505, forward strand.
CCAGTCAGTCATAACCCCAATTTTTCCATTTAAATTTGATCATCTCTGGAGGTGAAAGGAGTGTGAGATTTGAAATGAAGCATGCTTTAATGCCAAATAGAAACGTTCTGCTTCTTGGATAATGCAATGGAAAACAATTATAGTTAAAACAATGTAAATGTAATAAATGATGATTTAAAAGTAATGCTGTAATAGGAAGAAGCAGAGTTATGGGGTGAGGGGATGTGGCAAGACATTATTTTTTTTTACTTTTCATGCTTACTGGGTAAGAAATATTGTCTGAAACCTATGGATAGTTCAGTAGATGCTTAAGATGCTATCTCGGTTTAAAGATGAAAATAATAGAAAATTAAAAATAATTGTAACTGAGAAAAGTTGGAAGAAGGGAGACAGACAGAAGGGAATATGGGGGAAGTTAGGGAAGTAGTACATGGGAATTAATTTCCATAGAGTTCATAGGAGTGAGTAGGCCCTTTTTATATCCAAAGAATCAAGAAATGGAGGTGAAAATAGATTATTTCAAGAATGAACATGGACAAAACAGGAGATATAAAGAAAAACTGAAAAAAAATTGGTTGTACCTTCATGGACTAGAACTAGACATGGAATGGGAGGAAACTTTTACTTTCCATTTTAGAACTTTCCATACCATGTATTTTTATTTTTATATTTTTAAACAGGTAATGAGTGATTCACTACATATATTAAATTTGAAATTTTGGGAAAGTTTCTGAGTAGTCAATAATATTTGAATGTTTGAGGACAGTACAGATATTTATATACACATGCACGTTTTCCTAAATGCCTTTTTTTTTTTTTTTTAAGAGATTAAGACCTGAGTTGAGATCTAGAGTTACACAGTTAACCAACTCAGCCACCCAGGCACCTCCCAAATGCTATTTTCAAAGCATTTTAGGTAGATGTAAATAAATTAGATATACATGATTTTTTTTTGTATAAGTTATATGGGTAATCATGAAAGAGTGTTTGTATTTGTTAATGTCCTTTACAAATTTTAAATGATTAAAAAGGGTAGTGCTTTTATTATTTATGAACGTTGTCTTTGAAATTTTTTTCTAGGGAGAGATAAAGGTTTAATAGCTTTATGAAGAAAAAAAAGTCTTTTTTTTTAAAAGATTTTATTTATTTGACAGAGAGAAACACAGCCAGAGAGGGAACATAAGCAGGGGGGGTGAGAGAGGGAGAAGCAGGCTTCCCGCCGAGCAGGGAGCCTGATGTGGGACTCGATCCTGGGTCTCCTGAATCATGACCCGAGCCGAAGGCAGTCGCTTAACCAACTGAGCCACCCAGGCGCTCCTAGAAAAAAAAAGTCTTAATGAATTATGTTTCCATGAATTTTTGGATCCATGCTATGAAATTCATTATTCAGAGAACAAGGGGCCAGACCAGAAATGTGTAATTAAAAAAAAAAAGCTTTTGATTTATTTTGCAAGTGGTTGGAGAAAGACATTGAAAAACTTTGAATAAAAAGTCATTGGTACAGGTCACCAAGAAAAAAAAAAGAGTACCATTTTCTTTTCTAGTCTTCTCTCTAATCCTGATTTTAAAGAAAAATACAGTTTAAAACTAAAAAAATACAATTTTTTAAAAAAGATTTTATTTATTTGACAGAGAGAAACACAGCTAGAGAGGGAATATAAGCAGGAGGAGTGAGAGAGGGAGAAGCAGGCTTCCCGCTGAGCAGGGAGCCCAATGTGGGGCTTGACCCAGAACTCCAGGATCATGACCTGAGACGAAGGCAAATGCTTAACAACTGAGCCAACCAGGTGCCCCCCAAAACATAAATTCTTTAAGTTTTAGTTTACAGTCTTTAGTAAAGAGTTGAGAACAGGCTTGGTCATAGCTCCTGAGTGTAGCATAGATAGACAGACACACCCCCCCCCCGCGCCACACCCATGTATACCCCTCAGCCGCAGTAGCAAAACCTTCCATCCCTGATGAGACCCGGAGCTCTGGTCTGAGGACAACTTGAATGTCGGCTTCCCATCTCAGAGTCACAATTTTATGTAATAAGCTTATTGATAAATTAGATTACTTTCAAGGACACTAACTAGGATGCCAAAGTAGAAGGGAATCATATTTTAGGAAGAATAATAATTTGTTCATATCAACCCCAGAGAATTCATGGCAGAATTAGACATGAAAGCATCAGAAATTTAGGGCTAATGAAATGACAATCATGGGGAAGGCAGAGTGTGGCTCACCTTAAAGATATTTCTCTGTCAATTACAAAAAAAAAAACCAAAAAACATGAAAATGGAACTCTCAAGAAGCTGAGCTTGTCATGACTCATAATGTTTAATCCAGTTATAATCATTGCTATTCATTGACGATTTGTGTACTGAATACTCTTATGTCCTTTTACTCTATTATTTTATTTAATTCTCACAATATCCGAAAGGGAAAGGGATTACTAAATAGCTTCATCCTGCAGGTGAGAAAATAAAGATTCAGGGAGACTGACTGTCCTGCCTAGAAGCTTACAGGCTGTATGTGACAAGAAATCCCACTTCTTCTGACCCTGAACCTTGAACATCCAAGTAAGAAGATCATGTCTAAATGTAATATATTTAGATTATATGTATTTGAAAGAGAGTCTGAGTTAAATGTGCTGAGGGCCTTTTTTTGTTTTGTGTTTAATGTCAGCTACACTTCTTAATGATTTTCTTTGCTCTTATGTGAATCCCACTTGACAAGACTTTCTAGTAGTTATGGTTATAGTATTTAATGGCATAGGGTAAGACGACCAATCCTCTTTCCCAACAGGTGGTTAACAGAGCTGATCTTTCCAGAGATTATAAGAAAGCGTTTTGGTGTAATTTGATGTTATTAAAAGAAAGATCTGGAAATGCATGAATACCTGCCACACACTGCTCTTGTTTTGGGATTCTTTCACAAGAGTTCTATATACATATATATCATTCGGGGAATGAAATACTATCACAGATATTTCCCAGGTGATTGATAGCCTACTGCAGTGTATTGAAACTAATGGCTTAGCTATAAATAATGCCTCGTGAGTCTAAAATTTGGGCCCAGAATGCTCCTGTATTTGTGGAAATGATGAGAACTAAAACAAGACCAAAAGAGAAGGAGAAAGCTAGGTCCACAAAGGGAATTTGTCTTTTCCTCTCCATCCAAATTCTTAGAACCAGAAGAAGGTGGAGAGCGTGACTAACACAATCTGAGGTCTGGTAATTCTGTGGCAAAAAGCAGAAAATGCAAAAGAGAGAGAGAGAGAGAGAGAGAGAGAGAGAGAGAGAGAGAGAGATCTTTTCTCTTCAAATATCCTTGCCCTTTTTGACATAGTGACTTCTGCACATGCTGTTCAGTATTTCAGGTATAAATGAGTGATATTAGGAAATTTCTCCTTTAGGTGGGAAAGGTAGGGAGGTGCGCTCTATCTGGGGGGAAGGAGACAAGTGTTTCATGTTATGAACATAAAGCAGAACTGCTCCGGTTCTTACAGTCTTTATTGGGGTTTTCAGCCTTCATTCCCAAACCTCCTAAGAACCTTTCTGACCCTACCAACTCTGTAGATAAATTACAGGCAGAGACAAGCTGATGGTAAGAGCTGAATCCAACAGATGGTGCAAGCTGTATTGATCTAATACAAGAATCCCAATCTAAATGGAAAAGAGAATCTAATACCTTCCAGAGCAACTCTGAAGCTTTAATCAATAATTGGAACGTTAGATTTTGGCAAAAGAAGAGGTGTTAGATTTTTTTAAAGCTGACTATATGACCCTGATTGAAAAGAATCAATTTTTATTAGGAATGGAACCTAATAATTTTGCATAATACATCCAGAATTTCCTTGACAAAACTTGAGTAATGGATTAGCTCCACTGGAAATTTGGTAATTTCCTTTGACTTTAACATAATGCACAAGAAGCTTCAATCAGTAATACTTGCGTTAGAGAACAGTTTTGAAGTAGGCAAACAGCACGTATAATAGTGTCATGTTTATATAATTATCTCAGCGTGCCAGAGAGTGGAAAACATCTTCAAGTGGCAGAAAATTAATAACCCTCCATTTCATTGTTTAGCATTCTGTTATAAACTTGTGTTGGTTTTGTTTCTGTTTTCCTCCATTGCCTAAGAGATTTTCTTATAAGTATAAACTTGACATTGCTCAATGCAACTTACTTTCATGAACAGTGAGCTGAAATGCTGTTGAAAGCCAAATATTTTACTTGTCGGTGTCTTAGAAGGCTAGGCTTGAGGAAAAATTTAATTGGGCTAGGTACTATATGGAAATTCCATACATATATAGAATCAAGAGTGTAACCCACATGAATTCTTCTAAATTAGATACAGAGGTATATATTTGGAAAAGAAGTGTGGAGCTGTTCTTTTCAGATGAGAAGAATTTAACCATTGCTGACACTACTGAATTAATAAGATGCTTGCTGTTTTGGATTATCGTTTACTTAGCTATGAAAAGAATATACAGTGCCTAGTCAAAAGTTATATGTTACATCTTGGTTGTTTCTCTTTGACAAGAACGTTAGCCTTGTGTCAGGGAAGGAAGCCCAGCACAGATCTACTACAGATCATGAGTGTTAATGCTGGTATTGTCAAATTCCCGGCGTTTCCTGTGTATGGTAACAATAGGGCAAATCGTAAGTGTGGTGTCACCTGTATTGAAGCTTGTTGTATTTGTAGTGTGTGAATGACAGATATTTATTGAGCTGCTTAAGACATGTAGCAAGATGGAAAAAATATCCATTAAAAGCTCCTAGTCATTTAAAAATATATTTTAAAGAATTTAAAACTAAACATGCTGATGTTTGACATCCAACCACATTTTTTTTTTTTTTTTTTTTTTTACTGATCTAAGCTGGTGAATTACACCAAACCACCCAGATATTCTTTTTCTGGGGGGAAGGGGGGAAGGGGAAACAAAACCCACACAGATTTCTTGTCTTTCTTAAGAGATAGAGTGCCCAGTGCCCTAAAGATCCGTTTTGTGACACCTGTTTTCTGTACCCCCAGCTCTAGCTGACAGAATCACAGGGACATGTGGTCTGTTCCACCGACAGGCAACCGACGTGTTTTCAGTCATTAAGATTGCTCCTGGAGCGGAGAGAGCCTGAGGCAATCACCAGTAACTGATTTTCACCCCAGGGACCTCATAGACATACTGTTTGGGGCTCTAGGCAATTAAGACAGTCTACAAGGAAATCAATAATATTTGGGGGGCAGAGAGTGTATTTGCTAACCACTGTGCTAAGTACGCTTCTGTGTGTGTCCTGCCACAACTGCATCTTTCTGAAGGAGAGCCTACCCGTGGGAAGCTCGTTAACGTCTATGGCGGGAATAACACACACAGAATTGTAAGAAGGGTTGGAAGCTCTACCTGATGAAGGAAGTGGTGTAGATAATTTGTGGTCTGAAGAGGAGAGGCGGCGCCATGGACCTGGCGCCCCTGGGAACATTCGTCCTGGAAGAGGCTTGAGCCGCTCACACACTCTCACCCTTCCCTATTCTGTGCTCCTCTGGTAGACATAGCTGGGATTTTCATCTAGGCACTTACAGTTTTGAGAGGAGAGATTTTATGATTTGGTAGGAAAATCTGTGTCACCGAAAATGCCCAGGAATGATGCCTGACAGGATCATGTCTACTGTCTGAAATGCAGGCAGCTACCAATGTCTTTGTGTTCTCTAGTGGCCTGAAATATGACTTAGGGTGACAGGGTATCAGGTGGGGGTTTTTTCTGTGTAACTGCAGACTCTGTGGATGATGGGGTAGGGCCGATAGAATAGTGGCAAACCGAAATATTCTGTGTGTGTGTGTGTGTGCATTAGGAACATTTCGTTTGAAAGCTGTGTTCCTCTATTCTCCTCATTTTTTTCTCTTTATATACCCCTGACCCTGGTAGGGATGCCAGTTTTTCATTCACATTTTCTGCGGAAATTCAGATACAATATAATATTTTTTGGAATAAATCTCTTATATGCCATCAACTTCATGCCCTTAGTTTGTTGAGGTTTGGAAAACGGGAATGCGATTTCTAAACTGTAAATTGTGCCATTCAGCTACACTCTTAGCCTTTTATGGAAATGCCTTATTTCCTACTTTCCAAATGCTTTTGTTGAGAGAGATTTTCACAAGGGTAAACTGAGTCACATCAGTTGGCATATAACTATGTACATACCCTTGAGGGCAGTAAATCAAAGGGATAGGCAACATAATTGGGTTAACTTTCTGGATTCTCTGATTTGCATAATGAAGTGGGGAGAATCACTTGGCACATTTCAGGATTTCTGAACTCCTCCTAATGATGGCTATAGGCTGATTTAATCAAGAAATCGTGCAACTGCAGTAATTGAGAATCACGTCCTCGTGACGAAACATATCTTGCACGGTAAATTGCCGGAAGATGCAATTCCCTATTCTGTATGTGTGGGTTTCTTTTGTTTTGTTTTTGCATTTATGGATGTTTTTGTTTGCTTATCGTGCTCTGTTTTACTTAAAAAAATTAAGCAAGTATTTTATGAAAAACATTGTCATATAGGACCTTTTTATGAAACCGTTGCTAAATCTGAATTCTCTTACCCTTCATTTAGTTTTATTTATTTATCCACCTCTTTATTTGATCGTCTGATAGTAATTGCAGCCACCATAAATTCTCATTTGCAAAGATGGATGGATGGAACAATGAGAAAAGCATGGGTCACATCCTAGAAGGAGCACCTGTGTTTGCTGTAGGGCATGTGCACACGCATGTGAGTGTGCGTGTTAGATGTCTTGATCCATTTGTACATTTCTCTGGGGAATTTTCAGGCAATTAAGTCAACCCTATTGCAAATAGAGCCCTCTCCATACATTCTGATTTGGTAGGAGAATGGGTAATTCCTGTTAATGACTAGTACATCTGTTCAATTATATTGTTTTGTATTGATGGTTAATTACGTGTCAGGTTGGAGGAGGGGGAGACCGTGAAAGCATGATTCCCTTTTAAATGTCAGAGACTCTTCAAATTCCCTTTTTAACATACGTGGAACACTTTGACAGGTATTTTGTTCTTCTGACCTTAAAACATTTCTCCTGTCTTGGGGAAGAAGTGGAATGTTCCCTGGGAAATGAGCTATATTGGAACTAGTTTGCCTTGACTGTCACTCCTGTCCAGTTTTGTGTGGAGCGACCCTTGTCAACCTTTTGCTGGCAGCAGAAGGAGGGCTGCCCATGGGTAATACAATTTTTCTTAAATAGCCGTTTCTTAGGGAGGGTTTTCACTTGATCTTAGCCAAAAGGCTGGGAAGCCACTGGGGTGGGGGGAGGGTTTTCTTTAGAAAATACAACTCTGAATGCAATTGAGGCTGTCGTGTTTAAAGCTGTAACTTGCTTTTCCCTTAGATATATCTAGATATAAGCAAATGAAGCGCCATATGCACATTTTCTTTTTTAAATGGTATGGTCACCCTGAGCCTATCTCTAGATTATAGACTAATGTATAGACATGTTCGGTAAAGAACAGTATTTATAAATCTAACCCTTGAAAACAGAACAGGAAAGGATTTGTAATAGAGAGGAGAGTGGCTAAGGAGCTAAGTATTCTTTTCATTAGCTAGGAAGTTACAAATGCCACAGTATAAAAGCCTTCTTTGACAGTTTGTATGTGTATTTCATTTTTTATTGATATCAATGGGTGGGTTGAGGCCAAAGATTATTACGTTTTACTTGACAACTCCTGCTAGACACAGGGCAGTGCGATGTCTTTTCATAAAATTATGCATTATGTATGAGATCCTGTAACAATTAAAAAGGGGGAATTGACAGCACAGAAAATTAAGTTCTTAAAAATGAATCATAATGGTGGAGGCTTGCTTGAGTAGAGGACTCATCTTGTTTAATCACCTTGTCTTTCAGTGTTTGGAGTGTTTTTGTGGACTGTGTGGTTTCCCTTAACAAAGGAGAAGGATATTAATATTACATTAAAAAAAATAAAGAGTTGTTGATTGTAGTGACTTTAATTAGACGCCTCTTTCCCAAAGAGAAGGACTTACGAGGCTTATGACAGCATATTAACAACCTGGCAGTTTCTCAGTTCAGTATTGCTTCTGTTCATGCTAGTAATCTTTCTTTTTTTCTGGCTATACCTTAAGATAATAAAATATAAAAATACATAAAGGAGACCATGAACCTTTCTCTTTATTTTAGACAGAGTGATACTTAATTATCCACTATTGTATGTTCCTTGCAAGATCTCCCCTTCCCAATTTTATCAATATTTAAGATTTTATAAATACTTGCCAAGATTCTTCAAATGATTCTAAATTTGAATAAAATCATTCTCTTTTATGCTTTAGGTGAGATTTGAACATGAAATCTATTTTCTAACATTGTTATAATTGAATACAGAATGAGATTTTGCCCTATTGAATTTTTCTTTCTCTTTTTTTAAAAGGTTTTATTTATTTATTTCAAAGAGAAAGAGGGGGGATTGAGAGTGCACAAGTGGGTAGGAGGAGCAGAGGGAGAGGGACAAGCAGATTCCTGGCTGAGCAGGAGCCCGATGCAGGGCTCTATCCCAGGACCCTGAGATCATGACCTGAGCCAAAGGGCAGACACTTAAATGTGTCTTAACACTTAACCCAGGGGACCCATGTTAAAATTATTTCTATTTGTTGTAGTAATCAGTCCTGCAGGTTATTTTTTAAGGAACTAATTCGTGCACATCTTTTTTTTTTTTTTAAAGATTTTATTTATTTATTTGACAGAGAGAAACACAGCTAGAGAGGGAACACAAGCAGAGGGAATGTGAGAGGGAGAAGCAGGCTTCTCGTGGAGCAGGGAGCCCGATGAGGGGCTCGATCCCGGGTCTCCAGGATGATGACCTGAGCCGAAGGCAGTCGCTTAACCAACTGAGCCACTTGAGTGGCTTGAGCGCTCCTAATTCATGCATATCTTAAATGCAGTGAGGAATCTCACATTAATTTCCAGAGGATTGACAAATTGTTTTGAGGAATGATTATGCTAAAAACCACTCAGTATTTTTGGAAATACTATAATGACATTACACAGTATCTTAATATTTATAGCTTATTTTTGTGTTACTATTTATTTGCTATATTTTTATTTTTGACAGTATTATCTTAGAAGTTATGTGTAAGTTCATGCTATAATTAAGCACATTCCTTCATCATATACAAAAATTTATATCAAATATATACAAGCAAAATAACTACAGTTTTTAAGCTTCTGATCTTATTTGTTTAATATATGAAATTGAAGATCAGTTCATTTCATTTTACTTTTCTAATAATGGAAAGTATATTAAATATAGAAAAATACAGTGGAGGAAAAGAAAAAATTACAGAGGGGAATTTTAATAAAAGCATGAAAATGACAAACAGTTGCACAGCTGCACATTTCAGACCTACAGTTTTGCAGTGAGATAGCACATTAAGCATCTCAGAATTTCATTATAGCGAAAGTTATTTTTGAAATCCTATCTGAAACAAGTGAGTTTTCAGTCAAGTTTTACATCAAAGGCACAGTTATCCCAATGTAAATAAATGTTCCCTCTTGAAAAAGCTAAAGATATAGATTAGTAATATATTTATTTCTCAACCTTAACTTTCTAGTACTAACATTGTAGACTTTGTGAGCTGCCACAAGAACTTCTTGAAGACTCATTATGTTGCTGATATTGTTCTGAGCACTTAATGGGTACAGTCTTTTTTAATCCTTATAAGAGCCCTATGAGTTAAGTGCCATTACTAGCCTAATTTCTCAAATGATAGAGCAACTATCTTATATCACCTCATAAACAGCCAAAGGAGGATTAAAATCCAAGAAATCTGGGGGCGTCTGGGTGGCTCAGTTAGTTAAGTGTCTGCCTTCAGCTCAGGTTACGGTCTCAGGGTCCTCGGATCGAGTCCCCTCCCAGGCTCCCTGCTCTGTGGGGAGCCTGCTTCTGCCTCTGCCTGCTGCTCCCCCTCCTTGTGCGCATGCGCCCGTGCTCTCTCTCTCTCTCTCTCTCTCTCCCTCTCTGTGTCACATAAATAAATAAAAAATAAAACCCAAGAAGTCTGACCAAGAGCTTAACATAATTACTCCGATATTGCTGACTATGAAGGAGATGCTCCAAATATTGTTAATTGTCGGTAGACTGTATCTGTCTAAGGAGGGTTGTAAATTAGCCTTTAAAATTTTGTAATTATGACCTTATAATACATTATATTGTAAGAGATTTAAACAGATAGTGTGTACAAAATACACTATGGAGGCCACTTCTTGGGTCTTATCTCCCTGCTCCAGTGCCTGTCCCACTAATGCCAGTTTGGTCTCTGTCCTTCCAGTAATGTCTACTGTTCATGGAGCTTCTTGTATGAATGCTTACAGAATAAAGTATTTATCTTACATATACATATGGATAAGTTTGTACTCTATGCATTATTTTGACTTGCTCTTCAGTCTCTTAACTGCTGTGTATTCCACAGAATTGATGTGTCTATCTTCAACTTTTTAAGGAATCCTTGTATATATAGGCTGATTTTCTGTTACTAAAAATGTCCTAATGTTGAAACATCTGTTTCTTCCTAGAGTAAATATTCTGTGGTCATGGTGCTTTATTATTTTTGAAATTTCCTTTGATTTGGTTAATCAGTATTTTATAGAGGTTTTTTGCTTATATTCATAAGTGAGATCAGCTTATAGTCTTTTTGGGGCAACCTTGTTTAGTAGTGGGATAAATTTTTGCTAGTTATCAAACTTTAATTAATATATACATATTAATTTATAATCAGAAAATATAATGTTATTTCAAAAGATCATTTATATTTGCTCGAAAATAGTAATTGTGGATTTATTGGAGGCAGAGGAAGCCAGAGTCATATTTTTTAGCTAGCCGGTCGCACATGCACTAGCCCGTACACCAGATGAAAAAGTCCTTCAAGGTGGTGACCATGAGAATAGAAAGGTTTTCATGTAAAAGAATTGATATTAACTTACGCAATGGTTAGCTGAATTCCTCCTGTGTATCAAGCTCTAGTCACTCTCATTGTCACCATGAAGCTAAAAGTTGAATGGAGAGCTTGACAAACAAATAATTACTCTGAAATACAATACCCTTTTGATACTGTAAGTAAATCCTACAGGATCCTGGAGACATTTACTGAGAAGTAAATTTTTGAATTTAGCCTTAAAAGATGAATGGACATTTTCTAAGTAGAAGATTTCACGTAAGAGGTATGTCCAGCAGAGAGAATATGGCGTGGAGAACTTGCACGTTAGGAAAGAAAACAGCGTGTGATGTTGTTCGTAATGACCTATACTCAAATTATTTCAGATTTCTGGATTTTTATGCAAAATGACCTTAAGATGAATTTATGTAATTCTGGAGTAAGACTGATACAAGGATCCGTGTTATGTTCAAATAGAAGATAAGATTGGAAATAAAGGAAGTGCTAGTTCTTGGAAGCTCCTTGTAAAACATTGAAATGTAGTTGACTGTGATATACCTGGAAATTTCTGAACAGGGAGTAAAATGAACTGGAAAGTTCTGAAAACGAAGTAAAATGGTAGGACCTGGCTATTATAAGTAATAGGCACAGCTTTACTTTTTTGTTCTTGTTATTAGTGTTTAAGAATAGAGGGAATGCCGTCCCTCGGCAGCTATCTAGAAAATTGAGACTTGATTAAATTATATGTAAAATATGTAAAATGGTCCATTGGTTTGCTTACAGTGTAAAAATGCAGAAATAGAGATATTCTATTTGCACTTTAATTTCAGAATCTCCTTTTGACTTTGAATGAGAAATCAGCTATGGAGTCATTTTTTTCCTGCTTCATAGAACTTAATGAGCTTTAAAAAATAATTTTAACAAGTGGCAAACTATATAGTGTTAATGTAACCTCCGTGTATTTCCACACAATTTGTGTGGCTGTTTTTCTTTGAAGAATCTAAATATTTACTTTAGTATGCCAATACTTTAGCCTCGTAGGGAAATAACTGTGCAATCCCTTGGGTCGAAGTTTCTGCAAGTGCTGTGGTACGTTACCATAATCAGATCAAATGCTGGCAGCTGAAGTCTTGTAGCTGAGCAGATTGCTGGTGGTTTGTATCCTTGGATCAGAGCTGGTTGAGGCGGACAGTGCCCAGGAATTGTTACTCTGTGATTTATCAGCAGTTGCTGATGCTTAGGCTTCATCACTGTTGAATTTTCTGATTTTTTTGCTATAGGGAAACAATGCTTCTTTTATTTTTCTCATTCCAAAAGGACCTGAAATAATTTAACGGACACTTTGTATGAAAATCGGAATTTGAAATGTAAGGTTTTTTTTTACACATAACTTTAATAAGCTGAGTTACTGGATTTAAGACCAGGCTTCTTCCGCTTCTTGTTTACCATGCCTCACGCAGAAAGGCACATATCACCATTTGACTGTTCTCTGTGCTTTCCCCCAAAGAGTTGTACATTTATTTATTTAATATTTTATTGGGCAAGTATTTTATTCCAGTAAAGCTAAGTGCTTTTGATTTCAGATAAGAAAGACCTTCCTCTTATATTGCTTTCATTCTATTAAAGGAAAGAGACTGTAAACAAGTAAATGTAATAATTGCAAGGCTGTGAGTGTCCTGATGAAACCATAAATGCCACTGTTAAGGACAGGAGGCAGGACAAAGTGATGGATTCAGCTAGTGTGGCTAGGAATGTGTCTGTGAGGAGGTGACATTTGCCATGGGGCTTAAAGGGATGAGAGGGAATGAGAAGACGTGGAGGAAAAGTATGGTAGGCAGAAGGAACAGCAGGCAAGAAGAACACGGTATTCAGTGATGGTGTCAAATTCTACATAGAGTGGAAAGTTCAAGATCCTAATTTCTTCTTTCCCAAGATGTTAGTGGATGCATGGAGTGATAAATGCATGCTATGACAATGAGTGGTCCACGAGGATGGCTGGCTCAGGAGTTCTCATTTGAATTCATTTTCTTTCCATTGAGTCAGAGTGCTAAAGCTTTCTCTGGTTCATTAGCTGAAATAGTAAGGAATGAAGAAACCCCCAGTTAGGATTTTAGAGGACACCAAAAGACTCCTCCTCTTAGTAGCTTACTTACCCAATTCTTGTGTCATCCAGTGTGTTCAACAGAAAATAGGGTTATGCACATCAGATAATATAATTTCAGCCCTTCTTCAAGCCTCTACTTACTAGCCACATAGAACTCATGAAGAGAATGTGAAAGATGACTGCCCAAGTTTTGAAATAGCATTAGAGTTTTTAGCTTTTCAGTATTTGCCACAATGAAATAATTAAAATTGCGCCTTTTTATGGAAATGTTTAAATGTAAGGGTGGTTAAAATTTAGAGATGCACGAGTGTGAACTCCATTCCAGGGAGCCAAGCTAATGACTGTTATAAACAGATCACCATTCGTTTATTGATATGTCATTGATCTTTATAGCAAAAATCAATGTTATCCAAATCCCTTATCCACCCTGGAAAGATGTATACTTGAGCTGTAAAGATCAATGAACATTACCTTTGTTCAACAATAAATAAATTCAAACAAAAAGTATTCTACAAATAAAGTCTTGTAAGAGATTTGCCTTCCCAGTTCTGTGTGAAATAGACCAAAGCAACCATATGTTCCACCGTAATTGGATTAAAGGCTATATATCATTTTAGTCTCTAGGACTGCTAATTGCATATCTTTAAAGTTGCAATGATTATTTGAACAGTAATATATTGTGCATTTTCTAAAGTTTTTGGTGATGAACCAATTTTTTTCAAATGCACTAAAGTAAATTTTCATTTTTTTAAAAGAAAGTTCACGTTCATTTTTTAAAATGTGCTTTTATTTCTGATCTCCTTTGTTTTTCTGCTCTACTCCCCACTCCTCCCAACTCCATGTGTCCCTCTTCCTCATTCCTTCTCTTGATTTCTTTCTTTTCCTTTGGGTGCATTGAATCTCTTTCAATTTCTTCAGTTTCATTTTCCTTCATTTAATCTTATCTGCTACCAGGTGGCTGTGTTACGGATTCAGGGAGAGTTGGTTAATCAGGAGCATGTTATTTCCCCTGGGTTTCCCAGCTCTGTTCACTCCTCTGGATTTCTCTAATGAAAAGGAAAGATATTGTGATGGGCACCATGGAGTCTCTTCCTTTCATTTTCTTGTCAGCCCGTTCATTTCACACACTGCCCCCACTGTTAAATACGAAGAGTAAATCTAGAGAACACGACCTCCTTGGATGGAAATTAGAACACCTTTACCACAATTCTGACAGAGGTATTTTCTTCAGATGGAGAATATATACACTGTTCTTGAATTTATCCAAAGTGAATTCCATGGACTTTCTGAAAAAATCTAGCAGGAGCAAGCTGATTAAGAGATTGAAGAATAAGGTTCTAATTTTTCTCCCCAGTTTTGTTGGGAGATAATTGACCTATATCACTAAGGGTTTAAGGCATACTGCTTGATGGTTTGATTTACATATATTGAGAAATGATTACCACAGTAGGTTCGGCTAACATCCATCTTGTCATATAGATACAAAAAAAAAAAAAGAAACAAAAGAGAGGGAAATTTTTTCTCTTTATGGTGAAAGCTGTTAGGATCTACTGTCTCTTAAAAATTTCCCTATATACCCTCCAGCAGTGTTACCTATAGTCATTGTGGAGCACATTATAAGACTTGTACTTATTCATCTTATGACTGGAACTTTGTAGCTTTTGGTCACCTTTCCCCCAGTTCCCCCTCCCTTCTTCTAATTTCCCCTTCTCACCCCCGGCCCTCGCAGCCTTTGCCTCTAGTACCCACAAGTCTCATCTCTTTTTCTGTGAGTTTGGGTTTTTGTCGTTGTTGTGTTTAGATCCCACATGTAAGTGAGATCATACAGTATTTGTCTTTCTCTCTGACTTATTTTATGTATAATGTCTTCACGGTCCAGCCATGTGGTTGCAAATGGCAGAACTTACTTGTTTTTTTTTTTAATAGCTTGATGATATCTCTATCTCTATGTCTATCTCTATCTCTATCTCTATCTGTCTCTATATCTATATCTATATATACAACTTATTTATCCATTCATTCATCAGTAGAAAATTGGTTGCTTTCATAATGTTGTAAGTTGAGCCTTGGTGTTAGCATAAAGAAAATAACATAAAAAAATTATTTTATTTACTTCTTTAACTTCAGTTGTCCTAAAGAAATTGGAAACCAAAATAATTTCACATTGTGGTAGCATTTTGCATGACATGCTTTGGGATTTCAGAGTAAGAAATGATACATAGAGAGTGGAGATCTTTAAACAAAACTTCATAGCCACTTCTCTTAGCCAGTTTGGGCTTTTAGCAGCTCCTTTTGTATCCAGAGGTAGACAGGAAAGTTGGGACTCTACTGATATGTCCTCAATCAGTTTATGAAATTCTTGGGACAATGTTTTCATCCGTAGTTCTGAAGTTATTTACTTTCTTTTTGGAATTTGTGTGTCCTTGTCTCCAGTTTATGTTGTCTTCCAACAGCTCTGCAATCTTTTTGCCCAGCCCCTTTGAGCCATTATGCCTGTGAGCTACTTCTCTGATTCTTGACTCCAACTCTGCTTTAGGACGTGAGCTACTAGATTAGATACCTAGTCCAAAGAACTTGGATGGAGGGCAGACCCAATCCACTCCTAAATCCCAAACCCAGGTCCTAGAACTTACCACTTTGTCAGAAGGATGTTTCTACTAACCTTACATGGATGATTATCACCTGTTTGCCTTTAGTTGCTGATGGTTGCTTTTCTCTTAATATCAGGGAAGAGATATAAATTCTCATTTTGCTCATGATATCCATATATTTTCATTCACTCTGTTCATTCTGTTTCAGTCTAAAGGCAAGTAGAAATGGCAGTCATTTGGCTGCAATTAAGTCTCTTGTATCAATCTTCCTTTGTCCAGGCATTAGGAATTAGATGTATAATGACATCTTTAATTTTCTCCTGAAATTTTTGTAATTTCAGTTATAAATTCCAAATCAATAATCATTAAAAAAAATCACACCCTATAGAGTGTATATTAAAAATTAAATGTTATTTAGATGATCACTTAATAGTTTATAAGATAGATATACCACAGTTTCTTTTGCCCCCAGAAAAACTTAGTTTTGTCCCCAAACAACAAAGTTGTTAGTAAAGTTATACATGCCTACCACAGAAAGTGTTTGGGAGAATTGGCATGATAATTTTTCATGGGTAATATATATGGGCAGCTTCCAGGAATTAGGAAACTGGACAGGAAAACCAAGATGTTTCCATCTTCCACACTTATTAGAATTGAAAATAATGTTTATTACCTGCAGTCACTGGATAAATAACTTTAGTTAGAGATTTAGTTGCATGGTTTTCCAAGGTGATGTAAATTCCCATGAGGCTGCTACCTCCCTGATGTGATCAAGAGATAGGCGAGGATGATCCGGCCCTTGGGGAGATACACCAGGGAGAGTAGAAAAGACAGCTTGCCACATAGCAAGAGATGCGCCAGTGAACTTTTTTCCTCTTCTAGTACTGCAGGTGACCTAAAACAGGTAGTGTGAATTCTGACAGATTGCCTACGCTCAAACCCTTTTGTATTTTCTGAATAGCAGTATGAGGAGTCCATTCAGTCTCTCCTGTAGAAGGAGCGTTTGGAGAGAGACACTATGGGCTGTCAAACCTGGGGGAGAGGCTGCTGAGTCACAGATGAGTCACATATCGGGCTTTAGAGATCTTTAGACTTCCACATTACAGTACAGGGTGGTCCATTTTAAAACTGCTTATTGAAATTCACGTTGGGATGTGCTCTGAACGGAGCACCGGGAACAGTGACAGAATGGCTATTAAAAAAAAAATAGAATTCTGCAACGATTCATTCTAAATCTTGATGTTTAATTCATGTTACTGGCTGCTCCATGATTCCTTCATATTTCATAAAGATGATGGGCTACACGGGCGTGCCATCTTACCAGAGTGGCGCCCTCCATTCACTAGGGCTTGTGACATGTTTGCTATTGTTTTTTGGATGACTCAGTGAGATGTGTGTTTCAGTCTTTCCTTCTAATTGCAGGAGAATTATTTCCAGTGTGGAAGATACAACAACACTAGGACTTTCTATAAGGAGATTGACCGTTGTATTACGAAGTATTTATTTTTTATTTTATATGAATAATTTAAATACCAGAAATCATCATGTTATTTGCTTCCTGAAAGACAAAAATATACCCAGGGCTGATTTTTTTTATTGCCTTTTTTTGTTGTTGTTATTGTCAGTAATAGCAAATTATCTAATAATAAAGATTTAACTAGAAAATTCATGTTTTAGGGCACCTGGGTGGCTCATTTGGTTGAGTGTTTGCCTTTAGCTCAGGTCATGATCCTGGCGTCTGGGGATTTAGTCCCGCATGGGGCTGCCTGCTCAGTAGGGCTTCTGCTTCTCCCTCTGACCTTACCTCTCTCCTTCTTGCACTCTCTCATTCTCTCTCTCTCTCAAAGAAATAAATGAAATCTTTTAAAAAAATATTTATTTATTTATTTGAGAGAGAAAGAGTGAGAGAGAACATGAGAGGGAAGAAGGTCAGAAGGAGAAGCAGACTCCCCGCGAAGCTGGGAGCCAGATTCAGGACTTGATTCTGGGACTCCGGGATCATGACCTGAGTTGACGGCAGCCGCTGAACCAACTGAGCCACCCAGGCGCCCAATAAATGAAATCTTAAAAAAAAAAAAAAAAAAAAATCACGTTTTAAGTATGAATTTAAAAAGGGCTTCTAAGTAGTTGTAGGTATGTGAATCATACTTCACAACATTTGTTTGAATTTACTGGCTGTGACATTGACATTTCAATTGGATTTAACACCAAAAAGTGCTTTTTCTTCCTGATAATTTTTTTCTATTTAATTGCCTCAACTTTCAGTTATTTTTTTCACATATAATACATAAGGGCCATAATTTTTTAATGTAACTTAAACATCACCAAGTATTACATGGATTACATATTTTGAAACACTTAATTCAAATAAAAAAATGTTTGAAATTGTGACCAAGGAAGTAGAAATGATTTCTTTTCCTGTATTCCTCTTATACTTATGTAGGCCTTTCACTGATGGTTCATATTCTTTGCAAGGAGTTCTTTGATAGTGCTGAAAATTGTTCAGTTTTTCAGCATGGGATAAGCATAAATTCATGTTTAAGAACAGTTCTCATTGTTGATTTCACAGCATTAATGGAGAAAAACAATTTAATCAAAACAACTAGTTTAGCTCTGTGTTTATATGGGGCAGGTCAGGAAGGAGAGCTGGCTCTAACAGCCGCCCCCCCCCCCCCCCAGCAATCTGGTGCTGGGCGTGCTCTTTGTGCTAAGCCCCTCAGAGAACCACGTGTCTGTGGGGACAAAAACGTTGAGAGCAATTAAACTGTAATGTATTTCCCGAGCCGAAAGGATATTTACCACTTAACATTTGAAGGTTTTATTCCAATTTTTTCTAGAATTTCTGCACCTAATGGCAAAGGAATAAAAAAAGTTGGGAATAGGCTACCATTGCCCTGTGTGTTCCTTTCAGATGGTCTTCAGAAGGCGAGTTCTTATTCTTCGCATTTGCAAGTTAATACATTTGCATTGACAGCTTTTTGATTGTTAAATAATCTCTGCCCTGGAACACCTGCCAGACAAATTATACTATGGGCTGGCTTTATTTATTTATTTTTAAAAATAATTTATTTTATGTTTCCAGTGTTCCAAGATTCATTGTTTATGCCCCACACCCAGTGCTCCATGCAATTCCTGCCCTCAATACCCACCACCAGGCTCTCCCATCTCCCGACCCCCTCCCTTCCAGGATCCTTTAAAGGAGAGCCACAGGAGTCAGTCTGGGCCTAGGCTTTTATATACTTGCATTTGTTTGTGTATCTGAACCTTCATTATGAAGACAATGAAGGCCAGCTGAAAGTCATATCTTCCATTCTTATTTGAAGGATTTCATGTCGCTTTGAGAATGTTGTCTCTTTAGAAACATTGCAGGGCTGACTCTACATCTAACCTGCTATTTGATGTCAGATCTGTGTGCATGTTGTGAATAAAAGGAGAGTCAGTGGTTGTGTACCTAATACCGAGGATGCTGTGTTAATGAAAGCAGTGTGATTTAAGGTTTTGTAAATAAAATAAATAGTGCTTGTTTATTTGATAATATGAAAGAAATCTTACAAACTTAATGTGAGGACAAATCGTGACATTTCAGTAATCATTGCATATTTCCACAAAATTTTCTTAAAAGATTTTATTTATTCATTTTGAGAAAGAGGGGGGAGGGGGGAGAGGCTTTCAAGCCAGCTCCCTGCTGAGCGCAGAGCCTGACCTTGGGGCTCAGTTACAGGCCCCTGAGATCATGACCTGAGCTCAATCCTGGGACTCCGGGATCATGATCTGAGCCGATGGCAGGCGCTTAATCAACTGAGCCACCCAAGTGCCCCTCACAAAATCTTTTTTAAGGAGGAAAATATTTGGGTTTTCTCAATTATTTAAATCCTCATTTCCCAATTTCCATTTCTCTTGCCATGTAAAAATAAAACTTCTGTAATTGCCATTTTTTCCTCCAAACTTAGAACCCAGGGCTCTGACCTTCTGTAAAATAAAAGACATAAAGGGCACCTGGGACTGCCTTCAGCTCAGGTCATGATCCCGGAGACCCGGGATCGAGCCCCACATCAGGTTGTCTGCTCAGCAGGAAGCCTGCTTCTCCCTCTCTCACTCCCCCTGCTTGTGTTCCCTCTCTAGCTGTGTTTCTGGCTGTCAAATAAATAAAATCTTAAAAAAAAAAAAAAAGACACAAGACATTTGTAAGTTCTGATGAGAGAAGAGTTGAGGCCTCCTATCTGGTGGTTTAATGATGAGAGCCAAGCCGAGTTTCAGACCACCCTGTCATTTAGCACTTATTAAGATAGTATGCTCTGTTGACTTCTTAGGGAGAATTGTTCCACATTGCCATTTACTAACTCCTGGGTCTTGGGCAAGTAACTTAACCTCCCTATGCCTTAGTTTCCTTGTCTATAAGGTAAGTCGCAATACCTGCTTCAACAGATTTTTGTAAGAATGAGAGGAGGTTCACATGACTTGTTTAGAATAGCTCCTTACACTTAGATGCTCAATAGATATTATCTACTATCCATTGAGTGTCTACTATATGGGTAGAACTGTGTTAGATATTCTCAGAATATCTCCCTATATCGGGGCCTATCCATGCCCTGAAATTAAGTATTGCTGGAGAAGAGTAATACTAACATAAGACCTGTGTCAGTATGTGCGACATTTTATAGGACAGGCTATATGAATCTTAGAAACCTAGGGAAAGGAACGATTTCTGAGGCTTTGAGGACTTGGATCGCCCAGAAGTAGCATCTAAGCACAGACTTGAAGGATGATTTTGGGGAGCTGAGGGAACTCAGGTAATTTCAACTGAGCAGGAATCATGATTGCCTAACATGACAAAATTGCCGTGGTTGTGGGGCAGCTGAACTGGCTTAACTGTAAATATTGATCCATATGGGGATGTGGATTGGCCATTTAGAATCCGAATCTAATAAACACTTGAGTATTGCGTAGTATTGAAAATATTATGAATGTGCAGTTCATAATTCAGACAAGAAGGAAATGACATTTTTATCAGGACATTACATAATATTCACATGCTTGAATAGGCTAAAATAAATTTTGGTAACAATGTGCTATTCCTGAAAAAAATACAGATAAACAACTCAAAGGAAGATCTTCAATAAAATGCATGGAGGTTTTGTAATGAGCAGATAGAAATTCAGCTGACTGCGTTTATAGAAACACCGGTCGTTGATTATGTGACCCATGTGGGACACCTCCATCGGCACCAGGCTAGAGGGGCGAGACTGGAGATTGGAACTCACTGGGATGGGGAAGGATCCAGGGCCTCAAGGGAGCAAATCCTTCAGAGGAGCAGAGCGGGCAGCTTCTAGTGAACCATGGAACTGCGTTCATACCAGCCCTAAAGTGTGTGGCTCCTTTGTCCTCTTGGGAGCTGGGAGCAAATTGCTAGAGCCGAGGAACAATGTATTCACTAAAGAAAGAAGGAAAAAGTTCTTGGATAAAACAAAACTCAGTCCAAGGTGGTATAAGGAGTAGGTCTGAAGAATCTTTGATCTTTGAGAATGAGGAGTGTGTGTATTTATGACACAGATTACACACACACACACACACACACACACACACACACGAGCAGCAAAAGGCCAACAGGAAATGAAGGCAGAGGAACATGAACAGCTTAAAATCTGATTTTAGTGATTAACCCTCCCCCTCTTTTTTTCCTCCCCTCAAGGACTTTTTTACCTTTCCACTGTCATTAGCACATTCACATTCCTTCCTGCATTTCTTACAGGGTTGACTCTGGGTAAAAATGGAATACTAAAGCATTTCACAAGTCTAAACAGTTTCTAAAAACAGCAGCAGTGTTATTGAAAATGGTTTCAATTGAGAATAATTTCAGGAACTAACATTCCTGGCATAACACCCATCTCACAAACAATCCTAGATTTAAAGCAGATGTCAACCATTCCTTTTACACCAAAAAAAAAAAAAAAAAAAAAAAAATTAATGATACAATTATCTACATTAGAAGAAATGCCTGTTTAGCAAAATAGTGTGTCTGGGCTATCTACATCTTTGGCTTACTTATGTTATATTTATCCAACTACAGGAACACTGTGGGTGGTTTATTACATAACAAAAAGCAATGTGGCATTGGTGGGATATTTATAGCAAGTAGAACACTTTTGAAATATATGATCTTATTACTTCAAATTTATGAGTAAGCTCTTCATATATATCAGCACAACTGAAGTGGTCTGATTGTCAGATCTTGTGATATTCTAATTTTTTCCCAGGTCCATAGGGCATAACTGTAAGGTTTTTCGTCGCAAATAGAACGGAGACCGCAAAGGCAAACAGAGTCCAAAGAGTGAGCTTTATTGCAAGCAAGGTGATGTTCCTCGACTCTGGAGAGGGGAGTCGGGGAAGT
>PITA01023269.1:0-12303 GCA_004023965.1 Spilogale gracilis
CCACCAGGCTGGAAGTCCCATTAAGAAAGCCTGCACACACGCTGAAGGGCAGAGAGAGATCTGTTTCATAAGAACCAGTGTTTGGAGCAGGCTGGAACGTGGTCATTATGTTACATAAACGGCAGGTCCAATTTGAAGCTCGTGATAGGTAAGGTTAGTGCTAGATAAGCAAATCCAAAGACATTACAGCCTTTATTTCGACTGCCCCAGACTCCCACTTCCTCCCACTCTCTCTTCCCTTAGCCTTCCTCTTTCTACTGCCTCATTTGGTGTTCTTCCTTCAGTCTTTCCAACAGAGCAATTTTTAAAGAACCATTGTGCTGATGGTTGGCGGTGGAGGAGGGGCGGGTGCATTCCCTTTAGGTCGCAGAATCATTTTGGTCATGAGAGTGCATTCTCTACTGTTTTAGCAGAGCTTCCTGAGAGCCTGGACATAATGTATCGAAATGAAGAAATTGGAGCTTGACTTTAATCTGTGGCTGAGCACAGTTGAGGGATAAATTCTCTGGGTCACAGGATAAGCGTCTATGTGTCACAAAGAGCCAGCAGGACATAGATCCTCTTCTCTATATACGATATTTCTGGC
Organism: Spilogale gracilis; assembly: GCA_004023965.1. Taxonomy (NCBI): domain Eukaryota; kingdom Metazoa; phylum Chordata; class Mammalia; order Carnivora; family Mephitidae; genus Spilogale; species Spilogale gracilis. The sequence goes on from PITA01023269.1 coordinate 587, forward strand.
CCTATTCCTGAAACTTGATAATTGTTGAACATACTGCAAACGCTTCTTTCCTAGCTTAACGAATTGTCAAAATCTTAAGAGTCACAATAGAAATCATTCGCTGATGAGGAAATGAGGGAAAACACACACACAAAGCCAAGAATGTTTCAAACTGTCACAGTAGCCACTGGACATGTTACATACATTTTCTTTAATAATTTCTAGATCTGTCATTAAGTCCGAATTCAAGGGAGAGAGCAACCACCATGTGCTCTAATTTTTAAAGGAGAGATTTAAGGCAGATGTGCACACCAGCTGTTATGGAATGGTGGTGGTACACATGCATATTTATGTGAGACTGTTACATTTCATTAGTGGAAAACCTCTGTTTACAGAGTGTAGCTGATGTAAGCAGAGTTTGAAAGAAGAGAGGACTACTGGCCTGAGTGAGAGCTGGGCTGAGGTGGGGTGGGACCCGCCTCCAAGGGAAAGCCCAGGAAACTTTCCCCTTAATCTTATTTGGAAGAGGCAAAAAGAAGATCAGAGACTTCCTAACCCAGTTCCACTCCCTGGCAGATAGTTGGCATTTGTAATGAGAAGGTGCCCTCGGCTGAATGAAAGCTATTAGCAAGGCACAGACAGGAAGGGCAACTCAGGCAGATCATATCCTCAGTGCTCAGAACCTGAGACAGAGGTGTCTCCACAGCTGGAGCGCCCTGGCCAGGAATCCAGAGATTCCTGGAAAGTCTGGGTTTATGGTTTAAGAGCTGTTGGTTTATGCTATTTGAAGCCTTGTGCCTTTACACTGTACAAGGGGCGTAAGGTGGTGAAGCCTTATATATTGATAGCAAACCTGAATTCAATCTAGATACATTAAATGAAATGTTGTAATACAGGAAATAGTCAGTAAATTCAAAATGAAGAGATACATTGGAAATTTGTTTGTTTTTTTTTTAGATTTCATCCAGAAACATATTGCATGCCCACATCTGTGAGTCCAACTGCCGTTTGAATAATGATTATACCTTACAAAGTGAGGAAGATCAATTCAGAAGTTCAGAGAAAATGCATTAGGTACCCAAATGCTCAGGATCATCTCAGTGTTTGGCTGATCTTATCATATTTTTAATGTTGATTCTCATGTAGAAATTGTCATTGTTCAAGGTCATTCCTGAGCACTGGCACTTCTGGGTACTTTTCTTTTTAATTTAAATTTTATTTTATTTTTTCAGTGTCCCAAGATTCATTGTACTTTTGGCTACTTTTAAGAGTGAGGTAAAAATACTTAGCTCAGGGGTGCCTGGGTGGCTCAGTTGGTTAGGCGCCTGCCTTCAGCTCTGGTTATGATCTCGGGGTCCTAGGACTGAGCCCAGCTTGGGGCTCCCTGTTCAATGGGGAGTCTGCTTCTCCCGCTCCCTCTGCTGTATGTGCACGTGCACCAACACACACACACACACACACACACACTCTCTCTCTCTCTCTCTCAAATAAATAAATAAATAAAATCTTAAAAAAAAAAAAGAACCCAAACAAGACACCTAGCTCAGGAAGTATATGCTCACCTCCAATTACCCTCCTATAGTCTAGTGGAGATCTAGTCTAGTGGAAAGGAAAGAGAGGAAGAGGAGAAAAGAACTTTGTGGAATTTTCCTCGGTGTCAGCAGGGTGCTGGGTAGAGAAGTAGGACAGCATGAAGATCTTGGGTATTTAAGAAAGAGGATAAGAGGAGTAGAAGAAACGGTGCAGAGGAATTATGGATCGAAATGAAAAGGTATATTTACCTATTTCCCAGGAGCATTAAACTATAGTAATCTGGAAAATTATGTGCTTGCTTTTATTCAGTTTCTCAAATATTTAGTGTTTCATCATGCTTTAAGGTGTTTAGGCTGACTTTATTCCTTTGACCTCTTACTGACCTCACCAATCTATGTAGCTTTTGTTTTTCTAACCTTTGCCTTCAGATAATTCATTAACACCCATTTGCCCTTGGCTCTTTGTCATTACACTTTCACCTAGCGATAACTTTCTTTTCAAATTGCCACTTCTTTTGTTTGTTTCCTCAGAAATGGTTTACTGTTTGGATGTAACTGTGAATGTAACTATTTCCATATTAGTTGGGAACATCTTGAGCACTTTAAGATCCGTAAAGGTTTTTGGATTGAGAATGTCAACTCCTTTGCCTCGCCTGGACTGCTTCCTCATAATCCCCACTTCCCTCTTCCTCAGATTAGGGGAATCTATGATGAATCTCATGATCCCCTCCTCCAGATACTTCATCATTTGCTCCTATACATCTGATCCTTAAAGCTTTGTTTGCTTCTCTCTGCTTTGAGCTCCCTCTTCTGAAGGCATTCTCTTTACAACCCACTGCCCTACTCCCTTCTCAAGGGCAGCAGGCAGTGCTGGGTGGTGGTAACTTCCCAAGGGGACATTCTGCTACCTTGAAATGCTCAGTCAGCCCCCTCTTCCCCTGCCCAGGCTCAGCTGCGAGATTACTCACCCTAGCTGGCATGGATTTTGTGCTCATCCTGTGGCTGACTGACGCTGTATTCGCCGTATTTCACATGAATTCAAGCTAGATGACAGTCCTATCCTGTAGATATTGTTGTAGTTATTACCCCCATTTTGTAGAAGAAAACACTGAGTCCCAACAAACGTTAAGTGGCTTCCCAATGTCATAGAGCTATTAAGTAGAGGAGTTGGGCTGGGAATGCAAATGATTAGGCTCTCACACCTGAACCTTAAGCTGTTTTAATGTGAATACATTTTAATCTTCTGCTATTGTTCCTGTCTCCAAAGTAGATTTCAGTTTGCATAACATGTTGATCTGGTCCTGCAGCTTCAGGGAAGTTTACTTTGACTGACTGTGGAAACATACAAGAATGCATGAAACATACAAGAATGTTTCCCAAACAGCAGAAGACAGAGGAAATACCAAGAAATGAAATGAAAGCGCTACTGACTTAATCGGATACTTGAGGCCTTAGAGAACAAACCTGACCAATATAAAAATGAGTTGCTTGATCTTAACTACTGATAAAAGTGTGACTAGAGGGGCCCCCGGGGGGCACAGTTTTGGTTGAGCATCTGACTCTGGATTTCAGCTCAGGTCATGATCTCAGGGTCTTGAGATAGAGCCTCACATTGGGCTCCACACTTAGTGCAGAGTCTGTGGAAGTTTCTCTCTCTTTCTCCCTCTGCCCCTCCCTGCTCATGCACACCCATTCTCTCTCTCTCTGAATTAAATACATAAAAATTAAAAAAAAAATAAAACTACCACTGAAAAAAAGGAGATGGAGCGTTACTAGCACTGAGTGCCCAGGTAACTAAGAAATCTCACAGAGGAAGCTAAGCAATAACCCAGAGAGCAAACTGAATTATACTCTATTAGTTCATTCACTTAACAAATGTTGTGCCCCAGGGGGAAATCAGACTGGCGGAAGACAGGGAAAACAGACAGACATCCCCACCCTTAGTGAATATACTCCCTAGTGGGAGTATAGATAAGATAAACAAGGCGAGCCCACATAATATTTAGCATGTTAGCTGGCAATATATGCTATAGAGGAAATACAAAATAGGGAATGGTAAAGGGGTTGTGGTTGGAGAGGGAATGAGGCAAATATCTTCCTGAGGGTGCCATTTGACTAAAGACCTAAATGCAGTAAGAAAGTGAGACACATGGATAACTGACAGACGATTATTTTAGGCAGTCGACTCTCAAGTTCAAAGCCTTGCAGCAGGAAGGTGCAGTCAGGTTTGAGGAACACCATGGAACCAGGATGATTGAAGTAGAGAAAGCAAGGATGGAAGTAATAGTCAATGAGGGCTTGCATATTGTAAAATCTTCAGGCCATGATTAGGACTTGGATGGAAAATGACTCTCCTAGAACCATGCTAGATAAAAATATTGAGAGGTGTCACCTTAACCAGGCAGAGAGTGTATAATAAAGAACAAATGTGGGATCCATCGTCTAAAAATAACTGTGGACACATTGGGAAGATCAAATAAAGCACTTCAACAATTATTAGGTGAGTTGCTTCCAGTTGTCAGATTTTATCAGCTTAATCCAGCAAATAACTACTCTAAACTCTAAATAAAATATAAAAGGCAGCAATTTGAGATAATGGGGAATAATAAAAAAGAGCAAGAAACTGGAACAGAATCCACTGAGCAAGATTCTTCCTTATAGGCTTCCCCCACCGCCCCGAAGGCATTTCCCAGCTCTCCTGGAGGGTCCCAGAGAGAATTCAAGCAGAAAACCACAGACCTACTGGCCTGAGGCTTCAATTTGGTGTGTGTGGGGCTGCCAAAGTGGCTGGAAATTGACAGGGGGAGAAGGAAGGAGAGAACCATGGCGGGGCGGGGTGTCCACATCTGTGTATAAACTCCCCTTAAATCCTGGCTGACTCCTGGATCTGGACCAGGCAAGATTCCAAGGATCCCAAGGAGGAAACAGAGTTCAAAGAGATTCCAGCAGCTATCTGAGGCCCAGCAAGATGGAGAGACTTAGAAGACACCTTAGCATTTATATTGAAACCCCGCAAGGATCATATTCTGGGGCTAAAAGATTCCCCCAAGGTGAATTTATTATGATGTGGCCAAGGCTACACCAACGATGTCCTGAGGAAGGGAATAGCATGACCTTTAGAATCATCCCTCTGCCTCCTCTATGGAGACTGGATGTAGGAGCCAAAAGTGAAAGTAGAAGTCTACTGCGGTTGTTCAGGAGAGAGATGATGGTGCTCAGGACCAGGACAGCAGCTGTGGGAAGTGCCCACGAGGGGTGACATTTGGTACTTGCATTGAAGAGTGACAGAACTTATTGGGGGTTAGATATGGATGTGGGAGGGGGGCAGAGAAGTCAAGCATATTTTTTTCTGATGTTTAAATTCCTTTTATTTTTTAAATTTTATTTTATTTAAATTCAGTAAATTGACATATAGTATATTATTAGCTTCGGAAGTAGAATTCAGTGACTCATCACTTGCATGTAACACCCAGTGTTCCTTATAGCACATGCCCTTCTCAATGCCCATCACTCAGTCACTCCATCCTCTACCCCCTCCCCTCCAGGAACCCTCAGTTTGTTTTCTTTTTTTTTCTTTAATATTTTATTTACTTATTTGACAGAGATCACAAGTAGGCAGAGAGGCAGGCAGAGAGAGAGGAGGAAGCAGGCTCCCTGCTGAGCAGAGAGCCTGATGTGGGCCTCAATCCCAAGACCCTGAGATCATGACCTGAGCTGAAGGCAGAGGCTTTAACCCACTGAGCCACCCAGGCGCCCCTCAGTTTGTTTTCTATAGTTTAGAGTTTCTTGTGGTTTATCTCCCTGTATGATTTTGTCTTATTTTTTAAAAAAATTAATTTTATTTCTAGGCTAGTTAACATACAGTTTTATGTTAGTTTCAGATATACAATATAATGATTCAGCAATTCTATACATTACTCAGGTCTCATCAGGGTAAGTTTATCTTAACTCCCTTTTATCTCTTTCAGCCATCTCCCATCCACCTGTTTGTCTCCTTTTCTTTATTCGTTTGTTTTGATTCTTAAATTCATATATGAGTGAAATCATTCTATTACTGACTGATTTTACTTTACTTTATACCATCTAGATCCATCCATGTCATTATAAATGGCAAGATTTCATTTAATTGGATAGAGCTCTTGAAATGCCCTGACTGAAGAGCCCAGGGCAGATCAGGATGTTTAGAGTTGTGCCATCTGCAGGCAAACCCTTGGAGTCACCTGCTGTGGGAGTCACCGCCACAGAAGGAAAGAGTACCAGGGACTCAAGAAACCTCAGCGGGGAGTGTCTCCCTATTGGGAAAAATGAGAGGACAGGAGCAGAGCCAAAGCAGGTAAAGAGGTCAGCCATCTGCTGCAGGGAAAAGAGGTTATGCTCCCCCTTCTCCTGGCTTCCAACACCTCCCTTTTGTATTTCCTTATTTACACAGACTGCTGGCTTCTTTTACCAGTGCGGATGGTGGCCTAAAATGCCCGAAAATATGCCTTTCCTGCTGGGACTTAGTCATACTGGATTGAAGAATTTCATTCAAATGTATACTGTTTTACTTTTTTTGTGTATGAGGGTGATAATTTACTCACTTGACCAGCATTTTATCTCTGATTTTATTTTAGATTTGCTGGAAAATAGTAAGCTAAAAGGTATTTTGGAGTTCTCCAAAGTAAAATCTACAGAATGGGCATTTGGTAAGTGGTGAATTTGGGGGTAACTTTTAACTCTACGCTTCTTATGTCAGGATTCATTCACATAAAAGAATCCCTCTGGGAATGCCTGGGTGGCTTGGTTGATTGAGCATCTGCCATCAGCTCGGGTCTTGATCCCACGGTCCTGAGATCGAGTCCCACATTGGACTCCTTGCTCAAAGCAAGCCTGATTCTCCCTCTGCCTGCTGTTCACTCCCTGTTTATGCTCATACACATGTGCATGCACTCTCTCTCTCTCTCTCTGACAAATAAATAAATAATTTTTTTAAAGAAAAGTGAGTGATTCGAGTTTCCTTCTTCACTGGTCTGTAAGGCCTTGGAAGCCAAGATTTTTTATCATGTTTATCTTTCCTCCCCCCATGATCTAATAAAGTGACTGTACATGATAATTGGTAAACAAACAATCCTTTAATTAAAATTGGAATTCACATTGTCTTGTTTTTTTCTTAATTTCCTTTTAGCTTGTTTTTAAATAGTACTGATAGTTTTGGGTTTTTTCCTTAAGCATTTATTTCATGGTTTCCTTTTTTTTTTTAAGATTGATTGATTGATTTGAAAGGGAGTGCAGGATGCACTAGAGCCTGAGTGGGATGGGCAGAGGGGGAGAGAGAGAATCTCAAACAGACTCCATGCTGAGTGCAGAGCCCAGAGGGGGCTTGGTCTCACAACCTTTGAGAGCACGACCTGAGCCAAAACCAAGAGTCAGACACTTAATGGACTGAGCCACTCAGATACCCTTATTTCATGATTTCTAAGACCAATATTATTCAGTCTTCTTTGTTCTTAGAGCAACTTTGGGTGGGATTGGACCTCAATGCTTTTCTGTTTTTTTGTTTTGTTTTGTTTTGTTTTGTTTTGTTTTATGCATATCTAGTTTCCCTAAACATTTGGAAGGGAAGTGAGTTTAGAGAGCTTTTGTAACAACACAGAACTCAATTTTTTTGTAGTGTTACCTTAAGGCAACTTGCTTTCTGAAATATCCTGGTCTGGTCCCTCATTTTATGACAATCCTTTTCTTTTTTTCTGTTTTTTGCCTATCTTGCTGAATTCTGCTTTCACTCTCAAGTGAAAACAGTTTTTCTCTAGTGTGGAGACTTGTCCTGCAAGAGAGCCTTTGTGGGTCAGTTCTGAGAGCTCATAAAAGGCTAGACTGCTTCCAGCACCCAGGCCTTAGGGGAAACCATAGGTGGGGGTAAGGGGCTTGCATCCACCTGCTATTAGAAGGGTTAGCACAGCCTCAGCTTTAACTGTTGTTCTCAAATTAGCCCTCCATGCTTTTCAGTGAGACTCTGACATAGTTCGGAGGTTCTCTTGCCCTTCAGGCCTTCCTCTGCTTTCTCTGGCACCAGCACCAATACACACAGGTGTTCCAAGAACACGCTGGTATGCCACTGAGGATCTCGCCCCACCTGCTTATATTTCAGGATTGGTAAGAACACTTTGTCCCTTGCTTTTGTTGTTGTAAATGTGTCCATGGACTTTTGGGTTTGCTGCCTTATTACCGTCTCAAGGGAGAAAGGATGTGTGTTTGTCAGGAGGAAATAGTGAGTCGGGAGTGGGGGTGCAATCTGTGAAAATCCCTGACCTATCCTGCCACCACAATGACTGTTTTCCCAACATCTCCTTGAAGAGGATTTTATTTTATTTTATTTTATTATTTTATTTTATTTTTTATTATTTTATTTTATTTTTAACATATAATGTATTATTTGTTTCAGGGGTACAGGTCTGTGATTCATCATTCTTACACAATACAGTACACAACGTTCCCCAAAGCACATACCCTCCCCAGTGTCCGTCACCCAGGCCCCCCATCCCTCCCGCTCCCCTCCTCCTTGAAGAGGTTTTTAAATCAAATAAGTACACATTCAAGGAAAGAAACATCTCCGCCTTGCTGGCCTCACCCATCAGATTTTGGACGCACCGAATCAGTGCTGTTGTTTAATCCACTTCCTTAAAATCTCCGGATAAATGCACATGTAGGTAGGTAGGTAGAGATAGAGAGATTTGGAAATATATCTCCGTTTCATTCTGTTTCTCTAGAGAATCCTGACTAATGGACCACATAAAAATGGAAACACAGAGTATGTGTAAAAGGTCTTCGCACTTGAGAAGCGTGAAAAATAAAACTGGGACATCATGCCTTATACCCCTAGCAGCCACTTGGCTTCTGTACACTCGCTTGCTAGACCCTGGGAAAGTGGGAAAACCCTAGCACCCACCCCATAGACACCCTGTAACCACAAGGACTCTCCCCACGCCTTCAGATCTAAGAACGAGAGATAATGGCCATCCGGCTCTGGGAATATGGCTACAAGAGCACTCCCTGAGCCTGGCTATCTAGCCCCAGCAATGTGGCTACGTGATCACTCCCGGAGCCTCCTACCCGACCATCGGGCATCTTGGGATTTGCTGGGCTGGGGGGCCAAGGCCAGTCATAAGGGAGAATGTCAACCAATCATGTGCTTGTAACTGGGGAAACTCTGTAACTTGTTTGCCCTTACCCTATAAAAGCCACGCTAAAAGTGTGCTCGGGGTCTCTGAGCGTGACCGGTAATGTCCGTATGGAGGCCCAGGTTCGAACCCGACAATAAACGACCCTTGCCGCTTGGCTTTGACTCTGGTCTCCGGTGGTCTTTTTCGGGGGTCTCACGACTTGGGTGCAACAGTACTCAGCCTTACATTTTCCGTTTCAGCCACTGCTTTTTTCGTTCTGGAACATGTCTACAATGTGTTTTTTGGAGCAGCTCCTGAGGAAGAGGAATCTTTCACTGAAGTCTCGAGACTTTCCTGTTTTCCTATTTCCTTAAAGGTCCAGGGCTAAAATGATATAACACATTTTCAGCATGCAAAAATTCATGAGACATCAAACCACAGAATCACAGTGTTTTAAGATTTAGTGTTAATTTCCTTCCACCATAATATAGCTCCTATGAGGAATTTTTTCCCCCAGAAGCCAAAATTACCAATAATCTAGGTCCTCATTATTATTGGTAACTAAAGAACATGGTAGATTATAAGTATTAGCTGGAGAAAAAATAGAAAGACTTGCTCATGTCTTCTTCCAAGTGCCAATTAAATAAATGCCATTGTTTCTACATCAACTTTCTAACCAAACACAGTCAGGGGGAATGTTCCCTGAAGGCATTAGTAGTGATATTAGAAGTTTTGCATCCTGATAGGGAACAAGGTGGGGTTTGTTCTCCCCCAGCTTTCAGAAGAGATTGTCCCTTCTTCTGGGAACTAGTATCTAAAATATTCCTATCTCATAGGAATGTGTAGAATTGAGCTTAGGAGACAACTCTACCTCCCGTGCCTTACCTAGACCCCACCTGCAATTTGGAATTTTCCCTGTAAGTGCTTATTATCCGACATGATGGACTGTGAATCTGGTACTTTGAGCTGAGTGATAGGGATCATCCAGAACTTCAGCAAAGAGGCTACTCCACATTAATAACAGATAACTCTCCAAATAAAGTACATTCCTATGCTCATTCAGTTTTCATTCTTGCATTCTTTATAGTCTCAAATCCTTCTACTTCTCTTCCTCTATGCAAAGTTACATCAACCCCATCCATCCTGTTGTGTTTAGTGGTTCTCTAGCTCAAGGTCATTTCCTTTGGAAAGGACTATGTCTTGGAGCTCCTCTCCACACCTTTTTCTCTCCTCAGCTGCTGAATTACTTGGCCATGGACATATATACTTTTCGGATAGCAACATAAGCAACTCCTTTGTCATTTATATATCCCTGGAATAAAAATGTTATTCACAGACAGCCAACACAGAAACAAGAAAAAGAGGGAAAGAAAGTCTGGGGTATTAATCAGTGTGCTTGCTATTCACCAAAGCGTAACACCACCAAGTCAAGGTCTTGCCTTCCTTGACTTGCCCATTTAGAAGTGAGCAGGCTGTGAGCCTGGAGACGAACTTCCCTGACCACTAAGAAGAATTATACTCCTTGGTGAGGAACTATAGCCTACCATTCATCACTTATGCTTCCCATGAAGCCAGAAGACTCTGGAGGCAGAAATCAAGACATATTGCTACGTCAAGAGCTTTACTCTCACTCTATAGTGGGCTTTTCCCAAGAGAAATACATGACCATGTAAAAACAACATAAAAACAAATCCATCAGCAACATCTTACTTAGAAACCTAAGAGCTCCTCTTTTGTTAATGCCTGTCTTGACATTGCTGTGCTGCTCTCTGGACACCGTGGCATCCAAGAGCAATCTAGAACATAATATATGAGAAAGGCAACTCTACAAAAAGAAAGAGGAAAGGAGTTATAACTGATGATCAAAATTCTAGTGAACTTGCTTTTTATTTCTCCTTCAGTTGAACACAGCTATGTTATAACGTGAGTAAATATAACTCTAAAATAATATACTTTCCCATGCCATTTATTTATTTGTTCATTTATACATTCAACAGATACAGGTCATCACAGTTAGATCATTGGAAAAGACTTCAGGCTCATATTCATGGAGCTTGTAATCCAATCCAGCAAACATGTAAGTCCCTCTATATGTGGAAGATGGTGAAGTAAGATACCAGTAAGAAAAAGATGGTACAAATATAGTGTGGCCACTTAAGCAAATATACTTCTACTTTAACACAGCCCTCATAGTGGAAAAATGGAAGGGGAAAGGTAAGAAGGGAATGATGGAGAGAAGTAAGAGAACAATGATGGAGATAAAGTGATTGAAAATAAACTGGCATCAGAACAGAAATACAGTTTCTTGTGGGACAAGACCTTGTCTTATATAATAATTCAGAGTTGTTCTCAATACCTGGAGACTACTGAAAATTGGCTAGAATTGGAAGCTCTGAAGTACAGAGATTTTCTACCTTCAGTGATCATTATAACCCTTATTACAATGAATGTGTATCTATATAGTGTTAGCCACAGAGTGAAGAGTGAAAATTCACCTTAAAAATCCCCCCCAAAGATTCTGATTTCATTTGCTTTGTACATTAATGCTTTACTATAATATGGGGTCTTCATTTTTTTACTGCAAAATTTCCACTTAGAAGATAGTATCTTGCAATTTTCTAAATTCTATTTTGGCCATCCTGTTTAAAATTTGTTATTATATTAGAAGGAATACCTGGGTTATTTCCTGAGAACTTTTCAACCATCTAGACTTCAGGTTAATTAATATTTTCCTACCCAGTGGAATTCTCTGTAGGTGGTTGTGAATATGAGTTAGTCATTTGATAGTCTTGTGTATAGTCTATAAAACGAGTTATCAATTATGGTAAAGAATAAAAAACAATTCCCTGTTTCTATAGCAATGTAAACTCTGGAGATGTTTTTCAGCAACTTGGTCTCCCAACTGTCCCCTGGTTGTTACTGACAAAGCTCAGGAAGATCTATTGATTAAATGAGTTTATTAAGAAGGTGTTTAGTGATCTCATAGAAAAAGAGAACTGAGCCGCAATAAAGCTGCATCCCTATGGCTGAAATTTAACAACTATTCCTTGAGTGAACGGTAGAATGA
>PITA01023269.1:12403-28633 GCA_004023965.1 Spilogale gracilis
AAAAAAAAAAAAAAAAAAAAAGACACTGCACTAAACTTTTTGAGAAATGGCCGATGAATTAGACAAGGGTCTTGTCCTTCTCAAGGAAAAACTGAAAGTAAACTGAAAGTAAATGAATGTAATAAAGAAATGAGTGTAGGAGAGGAACAGTAAGCAGGCAAAACTCAGGGGAGAAAAAAGAAGAAAAGATAAGTGCATTCTGACACATAAAAAGCCTAAGGAATCTTTAGCACAGAGGAACAATACTAATCTTTATTAACTGTAGGATATTGAAAATAATCTAATCTAATGGAAAAATCCCCATTCTTAACTCTCCTTTAACAGTGGCTTCAAATGCTGGCTTAAGAATGAACCCAGAAACCTTTAATTTTATAAAGCTCCCCTAAAATGTTCTGTTAAGTTGCCCGGTTGGGTACTACCGCCAGAACATCAGACTAAGGGAAAAAACAGCCTGATATCAAATTCCCCTCTAGCAAAAAACTCACTACCTTGCCAGGAGGCATATTCTGTCCTTAGGTAACTATAGCATAGGATATTCTTTATGGCTCTGAATGAACATTTTTCCATGAAATTTCAATTTATTCATCCTTGTTCTATGGTTGAAGTCAGATAATGCAAGTTCAATCCTTGTTTTCTCCTATGATGTCTTCTATCAGGTTTATAGTTTTGCATTTTACTTTTAGGTCTAAGATCCATCTTGCTAATTTTTGTGACAAATGTAAGATTTGGGTCTTAATTCATTTATTTTTATATGAGGAAGTCTAGTTTTTCTGAAACCATTTGTTGAAAAAACTATTTTTTCTCCATTCTTGTTAAAGATCCATTGACTGTATTTATGGGGGTCTATTTCTGTGATCTCTATTTCAAGCCATTGATCTTTTGTCTATTATTTTGCCAATACTACACTGTCTTGATTACTGTAGCTTGATACTAACTCTTGAAATCAGGAATTACCAGTCTTCTGACTTTGTTCTCCTCCTTCCATATTGTGTTGGCTCTTCTGGGTCTTTTGCCTTTCCCTGTTAACTTTAGGATCAGTTTGTAATATCCACACCATAACTAACTGGGATTTTGATAGAAATTGCATTGAATTCAAAGATAAATTTGGAAAAAAACTGACATCTTGACAATATTGAGTCTTCCTATCCATGACTATTAAATCTCTCCATTTACTCAGTTTTTCTATGATTTCTTTCACCAGAATTTTGTGGTTTCTGTCATATAGATGTACATACTTTTCAGATCTATACTTAACTATTAAATTCTGGAGGGTGCTAATGTAAATGGTATGTGTTCTTAATTTCAAATTCCACTTGTTTATTGCTGGTATATAGATTGGCAATTGCTGTTTGCATATTAACCTTATATTCTGCAACACTGCTATAATCACTTATTAGTTGTGTTTTTTGGTCAGTTCTTTCAGATTTCTACACAGATGATCATGTCATCTGTGACCAAACGACCTTATTTTTTTACTTCCCAGTGTGTACACATTTAATAGCATTTTCTTGTCTTACTGAATTAGCTAGACTTAGAGTACAATGCTGAAAGAATGGTGAGAAGGAACATCCTTGCCTTGTTCCTGATACTAGCAGGCAAGAGAAACTATTATTCTAGTTTCTCAGCATTAAGTTATGTTGTTAGATGTAGGTTTCTGTTTCTGTTTTGATATTCTTTATCAAGATGAAAAAGTCTCCTTTTATTCCTGGCTTGCTGAGAGGTTTAATCATGAATGACTGTTGGATTTTATCACATGCTTTGATTATATTATCAATATGATCATGAGCTATTTCATCTTTAGTCTGTTGATGTGCAAGATTACATTAATTGATTTTCAAATGTGAACTAGCCTTATATACCTGGGATAAATCTCAATTGGTTCTGGTCTATAATTCTTTTTATACATTGTTGAATTTGATTTCTTAAAATATTATTGAGGATTTTGCATCTATGTTGGTGAGAGATACTGGCCTATGGTTGTCTTGTGGTATCTTGTGTGGTTTGGGTATTTTGGTAATGCTGACTTTGTAGAATGAGTCGGGGAGTATTTCTTCTGTTTCTACCTTCTAAAAAAGATTGTAGAGAATTGGTATAATTTCCTCCTTAAATATTCAGTAAAATTCACCATTAAACCCATTTGGATAGGGTACTTTCTTCTTGAATATTATTAGTTATTCATTTAATTTATTTAATAAATGTAAGCCTATTCAGATTGCCTATTTACACTTACTTTTTTTTTTTTTTTTTTTTGTGGGAGTAGAAGACAGGGCAGAGGGAGAGGGAAAGAGAGAATCTTAGATGGGCTCCATGCCCAGCACAGAGCCTGACATAGGGCTCAGCCTCACAACCCTAAGATCATGACCTGAACTGAAATCAAGATGTGGACACTTAACCTACTGAGCCACCCAGCACCCCTAGACTTACTTTTTAAAAGCACAATCTTAATCTTCACACTGCTGTATCTAACATTTTTTTAATGACCACCCATTGCTCTTAGAAGTCCTAAGCCCTGAAGATAGTATGCTGTACGATCTTGCCCCTCATTCGTCTATAGCCTCTATTTCACATTTGCTTTCCTGATCACAACTACATACATCTTTTTCCATTCCTTGAAGATCGAATCTTCAGGGATTTTGCCCCTGGCCTTTCATGTCCCTACAGTGCCCTTCTCCCAGATTCCTTAACCTAGGTAATAAAAAAGGCATAGTTCATCCTTCAGATCTTTGCTCTAGTTCTTTGTGTGTCCCCTTCATGGTACCCAACAAAATGGAATTAACTGTTTGTTGTCATTGTTTGTTTACTGCTTATCTTCCCCATTGGGCTACAAGTTCAAATGAAGACTCCATTTGCCTTGTCCGCTTCTGCATTGCTCTACACTTGACACAAATGAACAATATATATTATTCATGTAACAAATATTTGTTAAAAATATAATTCTCATTCTGTTTCTATGGAGAAGTACTTACATAATCTTCTGTATATGGATGAGGAAACTGAGGCATAAGAGGGGCAGGTAAATGGTTCAGTTGCATTACCAGTAAATTAGAAGGACAGCTGGAAAGCCAAGTCTATGACTCTGGTTCTCCATCCTATCAAAAACTACTAGAGAGGGGTTCACATGGACTCAAGATAGACTGGCTCTAGGGGATCCTAAAGATGCTTAAATTTCATTATGAATTATCTTGGATTGGTGGATTTTGAGAAAATGGAAGATCCATAAATGTTATGCACTTCTTAAAATGTCCTGGTTCACAAATAATTTCAAGAATCGTTTTCATTCAGAATCATTTTAAAGTGTCATGATTTGGTTTTCAACCTGTGTAGATAAAGCTGGTCAGTATTGTGCTCAGAGCAAAGGAAAATCAAATCTTACTGAGAAATATCATAATAATGGTTTTGACTTTTGGGGGAAAGTAGTATAAAAATCATTTATTTTGTTTAAAAAATTTAATCTTAAATGCTACTTTAAGAAGGGATAGGTTTTCCTGTGAGAATTTTCAGTAGTGTTTCAAACTAACTGATGCTAACCAGCTATTTAAATCACATAAAGAACTTCAAGAGGAGAACTGAGAGGTTTTTTTTTAAAATCTGTTTTTCACTATTTCATAAATAAGTGACGTTTGCTATTTGTTAGAAAGAAGTGACATTTTATATATAGAAAGAGGTCAAAGAGAACGATGTCTCAGCAGTTAAAAGCATAAACATTTAAGCAGTAATTATGAGCAATTAAGTAATTGCCTTGAGTGTTTGGACCCTGGCCTTTTTGTATAAGCTCCAGCAAAAGCCTCGCGAGATGGAAAATGGTTTGGTGATCAGTCTTTAAACAAAACTTAGGATCAAATCCCCTCAAGACTCAGGGAAATAGATTTCTGGGTCTCTGGAAAAGAGCCAGAGACATTGAGAGTTGGTTCTCATTTTTCCTTCCAGAGGAGGACTTTGCTGTTAGCAAATTTAACTGTTAGTTAAATTGCATCAAGAAAACATTAATGATTTATATACATAAACAGTCCCTTGAAAGGAAATGCATGCATACATTGGGAGTGTTTGGCCTTTCAGGAGGGAAGTACCCAGGCAAAGGCATACAATTTCGATGGTGTAACAAGAATGGCAATTTCTTCACTTCCAGTTGGTCCTTACCCATACTGAGAATGTTCCCTAAAATTTGTCCCATCAGGGCACAGCCACGCTGAGACGTGTTGCTTCAGTTCCTGCATTACCTGTCCTCCTCTTAAAAATTCCTTAAATTTGACTAAATGAACTGGGCAGTTTATAGGGAGATATATGTGTTACCTCTTTTCACTGTATGCAACCCACCCTGAAACCCTGTGGAAGCCAAAGTTTCATGGAGAGATCTGCCCTCTCTCTCTCCATCCCATTTCTCTGGCTGTTGCTCATCAAGGATATAGATAACCAGAGAATTCAGGGTTGTATCTGCTCTATTCCTAAACTGGTTACGCAGCCACACTTCTTCCCTCTGGTCTCCTGGGATTACGAGAATGGGGACAAAATGATATGGAGTGACAGTTACCTTTTTCCAAGTTCCATCGCGGGGCTACCTAGTTTCCTTTAACCAAGACACCTTGGTGACAATGAACTTCAGATGCAGGAGGGAGGAAACTATTTACAACAAAAAGTTACAGTTAACATATCTGTCTGTGCTTTCTAGGGGTTAAATTTCTGCAACTGAAATTCTCAATTACCTATTTGTATAATAGTTTACAACTATGTGTATCATAATTGACAAGTCAAAATATTTAATGAGTGAAGAATGGTATTAGAGAGGCTGCAATATGGGGCTTTGATGGTTTCATGACTTTTTTAAAAAGATTTTTATTTATTTATTTGACAGAGAGAGAGATCATAAGTAGGCAGAGAGGTAGGCAGAGAGAGGAGGAAGCAGGGCCCCCCCGCTGAGCAGAGAGCCCGATGTGGGCCTTGATCCAGGACCCTGAGATCATGACCTGAGCCAAAGGCAGAGGTTTTAACCCACTGAGCCAGCCAGGTGCTGGTTTTATGACTTTTTAAAAAAGATTTTATTTATTTATTTGACAGAGAAAGAGAAAGAGAGCAAGAGAGTGCAAGCAGGGGGAGTAGCAGAGGGAGAGGGAGAAACAGGCTCCCCGATGAGCCAGGAGCCAGCCTCAGGGCTCCATCCCAAGACCCTGGGATCATAGCCTGAGCTGAAGGCAGACACTTAACCAACTGGGTCACCCAGGTGCCCCTGGTTTCAGGACCCTTAATACCTCAGAGATTAACTAGAGAGATCAGATGTAGGATGGAAAGTGCCAGTGTGGACAGGGAACGAAATGCTGTTGAGAAGTAGAAACCAGATAAAACTGACATCTGAAAAATAGTAAAAAAAAAAAAAAAAAAAAAAAATCTATATGCATGACTGATGAGACAAAAATCTTCTCAAAAGGGATTCCTTCCATAACACCATAAATAAAATTCATTAAATATTTAATGTGTATTACATTAAGGTAAGTGTTCAGCTTAAAACAAGATGATTTGGGGGAAAGGGGAGCCAGTTATCTCAACAATCGTCATTAATCAGTAAAAGAACACCATAAATCATCTACTTTTTTAAATCCATATTTTTGGGTGATGGTAGTTAATTTAAAGAATAATTATCATTTGCTCTCCAAAGTGACTTGTCGACTAGTGGATCAATCTCCTTGTTGGATTTTCCTTTTAAATGGGATTATAAAATAGGCAATTTGCTAAACATAAGAAAAATAAGACCATGTTTTTAAAAATGTGTATTCATAATAAATTTCAAATACATCAGTAGCATGTTTAGAAACATGCTTGAGTTATCCAAAAGTTTAAATTTTGTTTTGATATACTCAGCTGGTGTTATTGACATTTCCTCTGTATTTAATGGAATAAACTGAGGAAAATCCTCTAAACCTTAGGCAAACTGAGGTAGGCATGCATTCCTATGACTATGTGCTGAATGAAACTCATCTAAATTGTTTTTAAAAACTGGATTAGATTTCAGTGACTGAAAAAGAATTTTCTAACACATTTCACATCACTTGCAATATATTTAGAGGCATTAATCAGCTAGGAATTTTTCTCTTCTTATACAAATTGTAAGATTGATTTTATCTTTCATGCTCAGCAAAGTATAAGGACATAGACTCTAAAGATATAGAAGAGAAGCCACTTCATTAACTTGTTAATGGAGGAGTACCAATGTGGAGGCATCTTATTTTCATGTTACACCTTTGCTTAAACTTCTTTGCCAGCATCCTTCATGGTGTATTCCCATGATGTTAAGGGGAGTTTAGAGCATGGAGAATCCCATGCTCTGTCTCATGTACATCAAATGGCACAGGCTATTGTCAGTTTGTCGGGCTTTTTTTGCTTTGGCCACTCAGCTCAAGACTTACCACCTCTGGAGTCCTTAGTAGAGATTATAGTTCTGCTCCTATTGTTACTGTGGTTATCCTCAAAGTTTTTAAATTAATTATTTGTGTGCATGTGGAGGGGAATAATTCCAAACTTGAAAAGATTGCAAGAATAAAAATACACCAAGTACACCCACATACCCTTTACCCAGGTTCACCTATTGCTTATTTGTTTGTTTGTTTTTAAAGATTTTATTTATTTGACAGAGAGAAACACAACCAGAGAGGGAACACAAGCAGTGGGAATGAGAGAGGGAAAACAGGCTTCCTGCCTAGCAGGCAGCCCGATGTAGGGCTCAATCCCAGGACTCCGGGATGATGACCTGAGCTGAAGGCAGAGGTTTAACCAACTGAGCCACCCAGGCGCCCCTCACCTATTGTTTATTGACCCATTTACTTTATTATTTCTCATTTGTTCTCTGTTTTCCTGTCTATCAATCGATCAATCAACCAATCTATCAGCCTATCTTATATACACATGTATAATGATTTTTCTGAATAATTTGGGAGTAATTACACACATTAGATTCTTTCATTCCTAAATACCTAGGTGATTACAGATAATTCCCTTATGTGATCTCACTGGAATTCTCAACTTCATAAACTTACACTGATGTGATATTTTGATCTAATCTTCTGTCCAGATATCAATTTTGCCAGTTCACCTAATAAAGCATAATTCCCCCCAATACAGGATCCAGTCTATTCCCCCTAACCCCCCTCACTCCCCCCAGCCCATCAATACAGGATCCAGTCTAGTCAAGTAGCTGTCATGATTCCTTAGTCTCCTATAATCAGAAATATTTCCACAGCCTTTCTTTCCCTTTGTAACAATGACATTTTTGAAGAGTTCACTTCCAGCCTCATCTTTTTATTAATAGAACATTCAGCAATTTATTTTTATGATATTTCCTTCTAACTAGATTGACATTATACATTCTTAGCCAGAGTATTGCATGGGTGACATTGTATCCTTCTCAATACATCGCCTGTGCAGGTGTTTGATGTTCATCTGTCCTTTACTGGTGCCATTAACTGGTCAAAGTGGCCTGATTTCTCCCATGTACAATCACAGTTTGTCTTTCTCCCTTGCAAGCAATATGTGGTCTGTGGAGAGACTTTTTGATCATGCAAATAGGCTGCTCCACATTATAACTTCTTCCTAGATTTTGCTTCCATGGATGGCCCTGAGCTGATCTAATCTATACCATGATAGTTGCAAAGTGATGAGTTTTCAACCCCAGCACTCCCTCCTTAATTACCCATCAGCTCTTAGCACTCTACTGTAAGCAAGAATTCTTCCATATCCGCTTATTACTGATATGGATTCAAAATTTATAACTTATTACTGTACATACTATCAAAGAAAAGGAATTTGAAAATACAACTACTGTTAATTCTGTTTTTTTCTAACACCAAGTGTTCCAGATCTTCAGCATCCATTTCAACCAACCATCACTCTTCTCCAATATTATCTATCTTCCCACATTCAAGGAGATTGGGAATATCAGCTGAGTGAATGACTCAAACTCCCATCTCTCACCTTGTGTGTAAAAATGTATTTACATTTATACTTATTCCTGTCTATTTTTGTCAAGTCACAGAGGATAAAGTAGCCTTCATGATTATAGCCAAATGCTTTATCTATGATTATTTTTGTTCTCTTTTCTCTCTTATCTTGTTGAAACTCTTATGTACAGAATTTGAGTAATTATATCTTTGGGTCATGAAACATTCTGTGCATTGGTACATATTCTTCTGTGTATATATCTCTACTTCTATCCTCTATCTAATCTGTCCTTTATTTTAACTATAGTTATGAGCTTCTGTGAGCCAACCACTTTTCTTATAAGGTGACCAGCCATATTGAATTAAGTTATCCCTGTCCAGTGACCTCATTTAACTTATTTTTTTTTTTAAGATTTCATTTATTTATTTGACAGAGAGAGAGTGCACAAGAAGGCAAAGTAGCAGGCAGAAGGAGAGAAAGAAGCAGGCTCCTTATTAGCAGGGGGCCGATCCAGTGCCCAGTCCTAGGACCCCGAGATCATGACGTGAGCAGAAGGCAGACGCTCAACCAGCTGAACCACCCAGGGGCCCTAACCTCATTTAACCTTAATTACTTTTTTAAAATATCTTTCTCCAAACGTTGTCATATTTTGTGATATAGGGTTTAGGATTTTGACATGTGAGTTTTTGGGGATACACAATTCTCATTTCCCTTAGCATCTCACGCGAGCCTTTTAACTGTCCTCACTTGTTGGCAATTGGCCACCTGAAGTGCACCAGCGTCCCTAGTGTTATCTAATTAAACTACAAAACAGACATGAAACAATTTGTTTTAAATCCTCACCATTTTCTTCTATTGGCATCTGATTTCTAATAGTATCACTGGTATAGGAATTGTGGTCTTAATGGATCAAGGAGATGTTCTCAAAAATGGTCTCATCTGCATGCATTTTGACTACTGTGTACCAAATCCCATTTCAACTTTGTACTTTTCTACTTTCAGATTTGATGTGTTATTTTCTTTTGAGTTTTTCTACTGATCACATGTACACTTAGGAACAACCTCAACTTAGTCCATAGATTACTCTTAATTTCTTTTCTCATTGGTGAATTAGCATGAGGATTCTAATTGTACCAATGTATGGTAAATTCACATATCTATTCAGAGCAGTGAATATGCATAAAGAGTTTGCTATGTTCCTAGCACTCAGCATCCAAAGATGAATAAGACATGATTACTGTCCTCTGGGAGCTGAAGTCTATATGTAGATGTATATATGTGAGAAATAAATTACAGTTTGGTATGATGAATGAATAATGGATGGTTTAGGAACTATTCTGATAAATCAGATGGTTTAAAGAAAAACTGGCATGTCTAGCCATAAGCCTTTTTACCTCTCTTTTTTCCTTTATACTGTTTGAACTCAAAACCTCTTCCCATGTTAATAGTCACTTACTTATTCTCTCATAAACCTTCAAAATTGATGCTTACATTTCCATGTTAATACTTTCTGTTAGATTATGTGGGTTTTTTCACCTTTGACCTCTTTATTTTTCTTTCTAGATAGTTCCTAAACATTTTTCTTTTTCTTTTTTTTCTTTTCCTTTTTTTTTAAGATTTTATTTATTTGACAGAGAGAAACACAGCCAGAGAGGGAACACAAGCAGGGGGAGTGAGAGAGGGAGAAACAGGCTTCCCGCCGGTGTGGGACTCTATCCTGGGTCTCCAGGATCATGACCTGAGCCGAAGGCAGTGGCTTAACCAACTGAGCCACCCAGGCGTCCCACTTTTCTTTTTCTTTTAATTAAGCACACTTTCACTTTCAATAACATCTCCTTTTTAAAAATATATTGAAAGTACTCCCAACCACCCTTCTATATTGTTCTTTATGTCCTTTATCATCTGTCCTTGTTCTGATCAGAATGCACCCCCTTGCTCATTGATTAGCATCTGACTCTAAAATGCAGCTGAAAACTGTTTTTTTCTTCTATATATTCTCTACATTAATGAACATACAATGTTAGAAGTATTAATTTTATTTGCCATTAGCATTGGCACTACCCTCTCTCCTACATAGTTACTTTAACATTTGTGACATCTTGAAAGGAAAAAGACCTTTCATCATTTCTAGTGTTGTTTTTTATTTTACAGGAATGTCCTCATCTTTACTATGTCAATGCCAAATTTCCTTTCTTTGAGAAAGTTATCCCATTTGAACAGTTTGAATACATTTTATTTCACAACTTTTATTAGTTCTTGTAAATAAATCTTCATTTATTAACCTGTTTTCTTTTTCTTAAAAGGATTTTTAGAGAGTAGTCTAAGAATATTTTGGAGCTTCTATTTACATGTTAGGGTTCTTAAAATTAAGATCACTAAGGTTTATTCTCTCTACTTCACAATGCATTGTCATGCATTCTGAGAATTTTTATCTTTCAAATACCTGGTATTTAGTGTGCTAAACATAAAAATACACCTTTAAGTCTGGAGCTTTTTCTCTGTTGACTGATGGAAAAGTTCAAATCAATGCAATATTATCTTTTATATTGCTGGAAAACAAATTTAGTGTGCTTATCTTCACTCAAAGATATGCTCGCTTATTTACTCTGTTTACAACATAGATTCCTATTTCCTATTAGGTCTTTCCCAACATATTTATGTATTTTCCCCAGCATGCTCTAACTTCCCTTTCTCTTTCCCTGGTGGCTTCTCTCATTCAAATTCCCTTTGTCTGGTCCCTATGGTAGTAGGGCACAATTTCCTCTGGGTATAGAGATTCTGTTCTCTTGCATATTCTCTGAATTCTCTCTCCTCTATATTTGCTTTCTTTTCCTCTACAAACTCAGGCAAACTGAGTCTCCTGAGGTTATTATTTTTTTTTTTTCCATATTCTTCTCTAGGATTCTCCCTGATGAATTCTGGCTGGATTGAAGTTAGTCTTAAGCGCATCGTTTTTTCTCTTTCTTTCCTTCTTTCCTCCTATCTCTTCAACTGCTGAATAGGAAACATCTTATTTTTCTTTCCTGAAGATTTTGCCTAATGTCACTTTCTCATGGAACTCTGGTAGATTTACCTTCAACTATTTATCAGATACAGTGTCATGGTAGAAGTAAAAACCTGTCATTTGGCAAGAGGCAGCCCTAAACTTGAGACCTATATCCACAGCTGCATTGAGTAGCTGCATGACCTTGGGAAAGTTATATAACTTTTTAGGCCTCAGTTTCCCCATCCAGAAAGTGAGTATATGATAATAGCACCAACCTCATAGAATTGCTCAAAGAATCTTTGAGGTGATATATAGTAAAATACTCAGCATAATTCTTTACCAATAGTAAGCACTAAATAAATATTAGTAATAGCTTAATTTCATCTGTATCACCTTCCGTTTTTTACATGAACTTTCAAGCTGTTTCTGTGGTACCCCATAATACTACAATTTGTACTGTTATGCATTTGTGATCCCCACACTGACTTAACTGGAACTGACCATTTATCATGGAGTTTATGTGATGGCATAGTATTCCCTATAGCCACCACCTCCGTCCTGAAGCTACCCAGTGGAGTCCTTGATATTGGCCTGTACTTGAAAAAAACACCAGCATCTTTTTGCAGTCCTTCTTCACTTATGGCAGAGAATTTAAAGTTCATTTAATAGATGAGTATTTTAGGAATCAGCAGAAAACCAAATGAAACCCCTGCTTCCATAGAGTTTATATTCTAGTATCTAAATTAGTGGAAAAGGGAGGAAAAGAATGTGCAACAAATATGATAAATTATGCAATATGCCAGAAACATATGCATGTTATTACCATGAAAAAAAATGAGTGAGATGATTTGGGGCCTAGAATGTTAATTAAGATTGTGAGAAAGTGACATTTGACCTGGATTTGAAGGTGTGGAGAGAGATAGAAACAAGCCTATCTGACAGAAGGATGGTTCAGATGGGGGAAAGAATTAATGAAAAAGTCCAAAGGTGACAGCAAGGCTAATGTGTAGAAGGACAAAGAAGGAGGTAAGTGCAACTGGAGTGGATTGAGTGAAGGGTAAAGTGAGAGAGGAGGAGAAAATCTGCAAGGTGAAACAGATGGTGTAGGGCTTTGTATCCAAGTATCCATTTAAAAGGACATATTTGCAATTACGAAAATATTACACAGTGGGAAATTATTAGGCAATGTGAGAAAGAAGGAAAGGAAGGAGGAAAAGAGAGAGAGAAGAAGGAAGGAAGGAAGGGAAGAGCAGTAAGAATCCATCAATCAGTTAAGTATTTATTAAGTGTTTAAGTGCTAAGCACTTGAAATACAGTATTGAAGACAGCTTTTCTGTATTTTCATGGATATTTTCGTGAGAGGTAGAGTATGGATATTTGTGAGACTGACAGCTGAACACCATTTGAATTTTTTGTTGCTCTTAAACAAGTTAAGCAACATGATAAGGTAAAAATCATTAGCTTTGGAGTATGGTTGATAGGGATTTCAAGACGAAGTTCAGTCCTTACTGGGTTTGTGATCTTGGCTAAATTTTTTGAACTTTCTAAGAGTTAGAGTTCTCTCCTGTAAAATAGGAGGTATATAGAATGGCTTTGCAAAATTTGGTGTAGGTGGACAGGAATAAATCAAATAATGACTACCATCCTTACCATCCCTGACACAAGAGGTATTCAAAATACATCTGGTGAAAGCAAAGTAATTCGTTAATCGAGACAACGGGGCTGCTTTACAATGGTGTTAATTTCCTCAAGTAGTATCTCATATATGGTGGAGTCAGGATTCAAATTCAGCTCCCACTTTCAAGTCTGTGTTCTTTCTGCTGTACTACCCAAGTATCTGTTTGATAACACAATAGACAAACCAGCACGTGGCATCTAATTTTTGTGTTTTCCCAATTCTTTCTCCTTTTCTCTCCTTCCTCTCCTCCCTTCCCTACCTTTCTCTTCTTTTTTTCTCTTCTCTCTTATTTTTTTTTTTAACTTTCAACCTTCCTTCTGTCCTTAATCATCAGAGTTTTGTTTGTTTGTTTGTTTCTAGATTCCCTGTTGCCACTCGCTGTCATGTGTACAGTACCTGGTTGATTCAAGAGCAGCAAAGCTCTGGGCTCAGCTCCTTTGATTCTTTTCCTCCCTTTTTCTTCACGGAAGTTCCTTTCCTAATCTTATTCTCCAAATACTATCTTAACAATACTCTTAATAGTACGGCATATTATTTTTTATTTATTTTTATTTTTTAGTGTGGTATATTAAAAACAATATAAATCAGGAGATTGTGTTATTACAAGCATTTGACTAAATAACTTCATCTTTTAGACCTCAGATTGTTCATCTCTCAAATGAAGAAAGTTGGCTAAAATTATCACTAGGCTTCTCCAGTATTCTAATAACTAAAAGGTCACATATTGATGGTGCTTTATTAGAGCATCTTATTTATTTCTCATAACTCTCCTGTAAGTATTGACCCTTCTCTCATATTTTTACATAAAATGAGGGTTTTTCCTCAGCATAAAATCAAATTCAAATTCTGTCTATTGTAAAATATTTAGAAAAAGCATATTAATAAAACACATATGATAGGAATTACACACATTTTCATTATGAAGAGATGAATGCTCATGAGTTTAATTGGCCCAGGGTCCACATTTACCTACATGATACAGCTGAATCTCTATCCTAGGTCTCTTCACATTCTCTGCTTATTTCTGTCCAACAGGTTGCCCATATGAGATTAGAGCTAAGAGTCTATGGGACTCTTTGGGAGAAGGCCTTTTAGGCTGCTGGGTTGAATGACATACTATTATATCCAGATTCACTATCTCACCCTACCTTCACTTTCAAGGATGCTAGCATCCTCCCAATGCAGAGCATTTACAATGGAACTCATTTAAGCCTTTTAATGACTCTGAGAAAAAAGGTAGGGTTAGTATACCCCCCCCAATTATTAATGAGATGACTGAATTTCAGAGAGAGTAGCATGATTCTTAGAGTCATTTAAAGATATTTATCCAGGACTATCTCTCAACCTTCTTAAATTACCATTTTTCTACTTTTAAAAGACATAAAGTAATTTTCTAAAGAACAATGTGGGTAAAATAATAGATTAGAAGACAGATGTTTTACACACTATCTCCCCCCCCCAAAAAAAAAGATTAGTAGGCTTTTGGCAAGCATACCTTTTTTTGTTTTAGTATCTCAATTTAAATTTTAAAGTATTGAAAACACTTGGTTAGGAATATAGTGTAAAATATTACTTCAAGAAATTACAGAATTTCACAGAAGAAATACAATGGAGCTTCTCAAAAAAGAGGCCTGCCCAAGGTAAAAATATTGAATTATATCATCCTTTTCCCTTCAGCTTATTTCAAACTACTTATATCACATTAGGAATATGAAACAGTTCGGAACTCTCCAAAACATCACACAGATTTCCTTGAAATTGACTGCAGACTTTGAATGTATCATGTCCATAACATGGGAAAGTCTAATAACCATTCTCAGACTTGAATGGATCTTGCAAATTGTTGACTATAGTTCAGTTTTGAAGATCCTAGTCAATAGCAAATATGGGCCATTTTTTGGTTGTGATTTAACACTTTGTGTTAAAAAAGCCAGTCTCCAAAATTGTAACTCCTTCTGTATCTAATAAGTATTTGAAAATCTTAAATATCTGTTTTACATCTTCTGTTTCATCTTTGCAAGTTAATGTGTATTCTTTTAGTTGAAAAATTCGTTAGGATACTATCAAAGTAGCCACAATACACAAATACAATGAGTAATGTTTTAGAAAGTCTTTTTTCAGCTATTCATCTTCCTCTAGAAAAAAACATGGAGAAAAACTAATGGTGTTTGAAAATTCAGTAGTGGAAATTATTAAAGGTTACTAGATTTCATTGAAAAGGATCTCTAGGGGCACCTGGGTGGCTCAGTTGGTTAAGCAACTGCCTTCGGCTCAGGTCATGGTCCCGGAGACCAGGGATTGAGTCCCACATCGGGCTCCCTGCTCGGCAGGAAGCCTGCTTCTCCCTCTCTCACTCCCCCTGCTTGTGTTCCCTCTCTGGCTGTGCTTCTCTCTGTCAAATAAATAAAATCTTTAAAAAAAAAAAAGGATCTCTAGAGCCTTCTGACTTCCTCAGTGGGTAGAGCATATGGCTCTTGATCTAGGAGTTCTAAGTTCTAGCCCCAGTTAAATGTAGAGATTACTTAAAAATAAAATCTTTTTAAAAAAGAAAAGGATCTGTAGATATTTATGTATGTATTTTCTTACTTGTCCCCATCCCCAAGACGTCAGGAGAAACTTTTGATAGTTTTGTACTGATATTTCAGTGTTACCTGAAGCAAAATAAAAACCTACGTCTGTTACATTAAACTCTTTTGGTTTTATTTTGAAGAAGTATTTTTTTATATGCCATGCTAATGTGATTTATTTTTTGTGTCAGTACAAAATGCATAAAATGGAATATAATTTTTGCAGTTCATTTAGTCTGTGGATATCCTTACACTCTGTATGAATTTATGTAAATCTCTACAACTTTAGTTTTATTTATATCAGTAGACTATTTTTTAAGAGTTTGAGAAGAAATAGATAAATTCTCTGAAAACGGGACCTATGTTATCTTCATCCTTAAGATTTTTTCAGTAAGTCAACATTGACATATCAAGAATGAATAAATAAATCAGAAATGCACATTAGACAAAATCTACTTACAAAAATAGTTAAATTACATTATAGCAGATATGACCAAATATTACAGTTATTGCAAAGACTAATTTTCACAAAAAGTCATTTTGTAAATTCTAAGTTAATGTTATTTTCATTACTTTAAGGAAGAATTTCCTGAAAGATCTTCTCATCTAGCAAGGAACTGTAGTAATTTTAGATTTTGATTGGTTTTAAAAAATTAAATTTTAATAATCTGTTGCAAAGAAAAGAAAGTACGCAAGAGCTAGCACAATTTTAGCTTCATAAATAAAAGAAGGAAAGTGTTTACTTTAAAGTACATTGGTTCAACTCTGCAGGCATGCCCACACCACGGAAAAAAGCACAAAAGATGGGAAAATATATTATAAAAATATAAATTAAAATATACCGCCTATGGACTCAAGCAAACAGCATGGTCAGTATGTTGTCATGCCTTTTTTTTTTTTATTGTTAAATTTTTTTTCCAGTGTTCCAAGATTCATTCCCCATTCCCCACACCCAGTGCTCCACGCAATAGGTGCCCCCATTACCCACCACCAGGCTCTCCCATCCCTCCACCCCCATCCCTCCAAGTCCCTCAGTTTGTTTCTGTGCCCAAAGTCTCTGTTGTTTCGTTTCTCTC
>PITA01023270.1:0-28527 GCA_004023965.1 Spilogale gracilis
AGTCTGCTTCTCCCTCTCTCACTCCCCCTGCTTGTGTTCCCTCTCTCACTGTGTTTCTCTCTGTCAAATAAAGAAATAAAATCTTTGAAAAAGAAGAAGAAGAAGAAGAAGAAGAAGAAGAGGAGGAGGAGGAGGAGGAGGAGGAGGAGGAGGAGGAGGAGGAGGAGGAGGAGGAGGAAGAAAACGAAAAAAATGAAAACACGGGATTGAGGAAACGAGATACACCAGAAGAGGATGATGGTAGAGGCTGACTCCAAGGCCATAGCCCCGCAGCAGGGATAAGCAGCAGTGCCCATCAGAAGGCTTCTAGAGAGATTTTATTCAAGAAAATGACGGGCGCCTGGGCGGCTCAGAGGGTTGAGCCTCTGCCTGCAGCTCAGGTCATGATCTCGGAGTCCTGGGATTGAGCCCCACATCGGGCTCTCTACTCAGCGGGGAGACTGCTTCCCCTTCTCTCTCTGCCTGCTTCTCTGTCTACCTGTGATCTCTGTGTGTGTGTGTGTGTCAAATAAATAATTAAAATCTTTTTTAAAAAGGGGCGCCTGGGTGGCTCAGTTGGTTAGGCAACTGCCTTCGGCTCAGGTCATGATCCTGGAGTCCTGGGATAGAGCCCCACATCGGGCTCCCTGCTCGGCGGGAAGCCTGCTTCTCCCTCTCTCAGTCCCTCTGCTTGTGTTCCCTCTCTCGCTGTGTTTCTCTCTGTCAAATAAATAAAATCTTTAAAAAAAAAATCTTTAAAAAAAAGAAAGAAAGAAAATGAAACTGAAAGACCACGTAATGTGTTTGAACGTCTGGAGAACAGATTCATACATTTGAGGAAGAGTTTAGGATTGAATTAGTGATAAATACACAGAAAACAAAGCAAAACAAAAGGCAAGACTGTTAATTGACTTCAGGAAAAATAAAATGCACAGTGAAAAAACAGTAAACTTGCTATCCACAAATAGCATTTTCATGGTCATATTATATGGACTGAATGCCGCTCTAACTGTATCAGAAGAATGGGGAGAATGGACCTCTATCAGTGGCAGAGCAGTAGTAAGTGCGAAGGTGTCCTAAATCTCCACCTTCCACTGTAGAAAGTCAACAGGTGATACCCAAAATAGAAATATTAACAACTGGCAGTAGAAGCATGTTATTTAGAGATCTGGAGGTAAATACCAAACAAATTACTTGGAAGAGTTGGAATTGGATGCCTCCTAGAGGTAGGAAATCAAGTAGTAGTGGTAACGGGGGAGTACTCTTTTCCTTGCTCATTTTTCTTGGTAACAAGCCTGGTTGTTTCTCTGAACCACACACATGTGTAACTTCACTAAGAACGAACCCTAAATTAAACTTGCACAGGATTACATAGCCTACAGCGATAAGAATGGGGCTTCTAATGTAGTTAATGTAATTCTCTGGCCTATTTGTCATTTATCTACCAACAGAACCAATGAAGAGTCTATTAGAAATCTAGGTGACTCATATTTGACCACATCCTACTTACTTAATGCCTTATTAGATACTGTCTTGTGTTCTTTTGTGATTATTTTTGATAAATCATATTTGGATAAATAATTAGTTTAGAAAAAAAGACAATTAAAAGACAGAACAACCAAATGTGTGGACCCTGTTTGGACCCAGATTAAAAAAAAAAACAAAAACACCCAACTATGAAAAAGCATCTCTAAGATAATTGGAGACATTTGAGTATGGATTAGGTATTAGAACATATTAAGGAATTAGGTTCACGTGAGGTAATAACATGGCGGCTCTATTTTAAAAAGTTCTCTTAGAGACGCATACTGAAGTATTTATGGGTAAAATGTCATGATGTCTAGGATTTGCTTTAAAATCCAATATAACTTTTTAAAAATCCAAATAAAAAAAGAGAGATATCTCTGTGAGAACAGGGCCTGTATTGTTCACATGTGCCACAGACCCTCAGATAGGGTGAGGCTCTTCAGTCGTTTGCCATATGACATTCTATTCTTCTTCTGGAAAAAAAGAACGTACTTGGTAGGCTGTCATTACAAGAGTATATACAGGGAGGCCTGGGTAGCTCAGTCGGTTGAGCATCTGACTCTTGATTTGAGCTCAGGTCATGATCTCAGGGTCATGGGACAGAGCCCCAAGCTGGGCTCTCTGCTCAGCAGGGAGTCTGCCTGACATTCTCTCTCTCAAATAATTAATAAATCAATCTTTAAAAAAGAGTATGGTACTTGAGGTGCCTGGCTGGCTCAGCGGGTGGGGTGTGAGACTTCTGATCTTGGCATCATGAGTTCAAGTCTCACGTTGGGGGTGGAGATTATTTGAAGAAATAAAATCTCTAAAATTAATTAATTAATTAAGAGAATATGGTGCCATTCTGTTCTCTGGAGATAACTTGGTTAAGGCAAAGGGAGGGAATAAAGTAAAAGGTTGCTCAACCAAGCCTTTATATTTTTATGAGAAATTTTATGTATCTATGACTTCATAACATTTCTATTTAAAAAGGAAGGCTATGTACTGCACAGTACCCCAGCTGAGAAATGAAAGCTATTAACTGGTTGCCATCACTATCACTCATCTTAAGTACTAAGAGAGGAGGGTAGGGAGCAATGGAATACATCACGGGTAGGAATGTAAAATGGTGAAGCAGCTCTGGAAAAGAGTCTGGGATTTCCTTAGTAGGTTTTTTTAAGTTCTTATTTATTTATTTAAGTAATATCTACACTCAGTGTGGGGCTTGAACTCACAACCCTGAAATCAAGAGTCACAGGTTCTTCCCACTGAGTCAGCTGGACGCCCCCTCACTAGGTTAAATACAGACTTACTGTTTGACTCAGTAACCAAGAGAATTTAATGTCCACACAAAAACCTGAACATCAATGTTCACAGCGGTATTATTCACAATAGCCAAAAAGTGTGCACAACCGAAATGTTCATCGACCCATAAATGGATAAACAAAATGTGGAATATCCATATAATGGAGCATTATTTCACCATAAAAAGGAATGAAGTACTGTTACATGCTGCAACATGGATGAATCTTGAAACATTATACAAAGTGAAAGCCAGTCACAGAGACCACATGCTGTATGATTCCATTTATACAAAATGCCCCAAACAGGCAAATCTATTGTGATAGAAAGTAGATTAGTAGCTGCCTAAGGCTAGGAGAGGTTGGGGGAAAGGGGAACATTACTGCAAATGGGTATAGGGTTTCTTTCTAAAATAATGAAAATGTTCGAAAATTCATTGCAGTGATGTGTGCACACTCTGAATACACTAAGAAACGTCTGACTGTATACTTCCAGCCTGTGGGCTGTATCATATGTCAATTATATTTCAAGAAAGCTGCTACCTAAAGAAAAGGGGAGGAGAATGGAAGGCACACCATGTCCCCTCTAGGGAAACATGGACCCTGTGGCTTTGGAGGTTAACCATGGACAAATCGCCTTTGTCTGCACCTCTAAACACAGGGAACTTTACTGTTAGGATTTTTTTTAATGATTTTATTTATTTATTTGACAGAGAGAGATCACAAGTAGGCAGCGAGAGAGGAGGAAGCAGGCTCCCTGCCGAGCAGAGAGCCCGATGCGGCCTCGATCCCAGGACCCTGAGATCATGACCTGAGCCAAAGGCAGAGGCTTTAACCCACTGAGCCACTCAGGTGCCCTGGATTTTTTTTTTTTTTTTTCCTTAATGAAAGCAGGAAAGAAACCTCAGCAGAGCACTGAAGAATCAATTAATGTAATCACTACTTATTACTTAATTATTATACTGAGGAAAACTTAAAAAGGACTTGGTTTTTAAAACCCTCTTTTGGTTTCTTTCCTTAGTATTCTCAATGTCTTATCTAGCAACTTTATTTTTTTTATTTAGGACTAGACAAGATGAAGGGAATTTTGCCTAATCTTTGGACTTAGAACCCTCCTAACTTCTGTCCCCTCAAGCAGATACTGCAAACTGGAGTGCACAAAGTGTATGAAAATGTTTGAGTGTGTTAAGATTTATGAGTCAGGAGATTTCACATAAAAATCTAGATTTCCAGCTTCTCTTGAAAAACAGGCAGAAGCTGGTAATAGAGAAGAATGTGTCTTTTAAATTAAGCACAGTAACAAATTAGCTTTGTAAACTGATATCCAAAGTACTCCCAGATACTCAAGCCAGTTCTCACTCCAAAACTAGGGAAGAGAAGGTACAGGACTCAGCCAGACAGGGACTGGATGTACCAGAGGCAGAGGATGGAGAGAGGGGCGGACATCTTTAGAGCTTTAGAGCTATACTCTGAGCTAACATGCAGGCTGGGACAGTCTTCCTATTATTCCCTGTCAGAGCCGCTCTACCTTTTCTTTGCAGCCTTTACTACCAATTAACTGAGTACTGACTTATGTTTAATGTTGGTTTTCCCATACAGCCAAAAAAATCCTCCAGGTGACACGTACAGTCTTATTCACCATTCTCTTCACTTAGCACTGCACCTGGCACACGGCAGACACTCAAATATTTATTGAATGAGAAAAAATGAACGAACAATGATGTGGTAAGCGATCTGGAAATAGATAGTCTTTAGGAAACAAAAATCCTACCATGTCCTTCTTCACTATAAAAGAAAGGATTGAACACTGTCGTAGAGTTACTCCAGATTTTTGGAAGTCTGTCTCAGATTATCCACAGGATGCTTGGTTCCGCCTCCCTCAGAGAGAGGAATAACGCAGGCCATCATGCGGGGTTTTCTTACTTCATACAGGGCTTTACTACTCTAGTCCTGTCTCTGGTCCCTCACCTCCCTGACCCAGTTCATGGTCAGCAACGCAAAGGTCCCGAATCTGCCAGAGGGTCACTCCGTGGCCCACGTATCTGCACTTACAGCAAGGTGCAGCCTTCTAGAAACATCCACGGCAAAACTCTCCACAAGAGAACAGCACAGAAAACAGCTTTGATTCTTATTAAAATACATTATATGCTATATGACCCCATTTGCTCAGTGAAACAAGAATAAAAACATCAAAAGAAAGAATCACCACCACTTCTAACAGCTCTATCTGCTAACATCATCACATTAAGACTGAACCAACTGCCCCTACCACCACCACCACCACCACTGTCTCTTCTCACCGCTTTTCTCCTCACATCTGGGTTCCAATTAAAGTTCACCCGTTGCACGTGGCTGTTTGGTCTCCTTAACCTCTCTTACTTAGGAACAGCTCACCTCCTCCGTTTTTATTTACTCATGTCACTGACTTTTTTTTTCCTGAAGAGTCCAGGTTGGCTGGACTATGTAGCATAGACTACGTGTTGGATTTGTCTGGTTATGTCCTCAGTATCAGATTCAGGTCACACAAGTTTGGCACAAACACTCGGCAGATAATAGGTGTTTACTACGGCATCACAGGAGAAGGCATACAATGTCAGATGATCATATTGGTGATGCTAAATTTGATCATCTGGTTAAGGTACTGACCTGCAGGCCACTTCCACTCCCTCCGTGTGATTAGTAAGATCATTATTAAGAAATTAATATGAGGGATGCCTGGGTGGCTCAGTTGTTTAAGTTGTCCTGGAATCAAGTCCTGCATTGGGTTCTTCACTCAACAGGGAGTCTGCTTCTCCCTCTTCCTCTCCCTCTGCCCCAACCCTGCTCATTCTCTCTCTCTCTCTCATAAGTAAAATCTTAAAAAAAAAAAAGAAGTTAATAGGAGAATTAATAAGTCAATTTTCTTTGTGTGATGATAGTACTGTGGCTATGCAGGAGAATATCTTTCATTTTGGGGTTTGTTTTCTTGGGGGTGGGCAGGGGCAGACAGAGAAGAAGAGAGAGAATCGAGCCCAACATGGGGCTCCATCTCACAACCCTGAGATCATGACCTGAGTCAAAATCAAGAGCTGGACGCTTAACCAACGAGCCACTCAGGAGCCCCATAATATTCTTGTTTTTAGGAAATGCAAGATGAAATATTCAAGAAAAACTATCAAAAACTCTGCGATTTACTTCCAAGTAAGAGAATACTATGAACAACTCCAGGCCCATAAATTTGATAACCTAAGTGAGAAATGAGACGGACTAACTCCTTGGAGATACGATACGCCAAAACTCACACAAGAAGAAATCAATGATCTGAACAGGCCTGTATCTATTTTAAAAATCGAATAAATAATTAATAACCTTCCAAAACAGGCCCAGATGGGTTCACTGGTGAATTATACCAAACATGTAAGGAAGACGTTAAACCAATTCTCTACTACAGCTTCCAGAAGACAGAAGCAGAGGGAATGTTTCCTCACTCATTCTAAAAAGCTGGCATTACCCTAATTACAGGAAAAGAAAACTACAGACTGGGGAGCTGGGTGGCTCATTCAGTTAAGTGGCTACCTTCAGTTCAGGTCATGATCCCAGGGTCCTGAGATTAAGTTCCACATGGGAGCCTGCTTCTCCCTCTGTTCGTGTACTCTCTCTCAAATAAAGAAATAAAATCTTTTTCTTAAATTTAAAAATAAATAAGATATAAAAGAAAACTATAAACTAATATCTCTCATGAATGTAGACATAAAAATCCTCAACAAAAGATTAGAAAATTGAAACCAGCAATGTATTAAAAGAACTATATACCACAACCAAGTGGGATTTATCCCAGCTACACAAAGCTGATTTGATTTTTTAAAATCAATTAATGTAATACAACATCAACAGGTTAATAAAGAAGAAAAAACACAAGATCGCATCAATAGGTGCAGAAAAGCATTTGACACAATCTAGCATGCAATCATGATAAAAACCCTCAGTAAACTAAGAAATGAACAGAACTTTCTGAACTTGACTTTATCAAGTTCATATCTACAAACAACCTACTGCTAATATCACTTAATGGTGAGAAACTAGAAGTCTTCCCACTAAGATCCAGAACAAGGCAAGACTATCCCTTCTCACCATTCCTTTTCAACATTGTACATGAAGTTCAGGCTAACACAATGAGGGGGTAAACAAAACAAAACAAAACAAAAAAAACAAGGAAATAAAGTATACTGATAGAGAAGAAGACATAAAACTGTCTTTATTCACAGATGACATAACTATCTATGTAGAAAATCAGAAAGATTTAACAAAAAACTCCTAGAACTAATAATCAATTTTAGCAAGGTGCAAGATACAAGGTTAACATATACAAGTCAATCACTCCTATAAACTAGCATTGA
Organism: Spilogale gracilis; assembly: GCA_004023965.1. Taxonomy (NCBI): domain Eukaryota; kingdom Metazoa; phylum Chordata; class Mammalia; order Carnivora; family Mephitidae; genus Spilogale; species Spilogale gracilis. The sequence goes on from PITA01023270.1 coordinate 7,163, forward strand.
ACAAATGGAATTTGAAATTTAAGACAGTACTCCTTTATATTAGTACCCCCCAAATGAAATACTTGGGTTTAAATCTAACAAAATACAAGATCTGTATGAGTGAAAAATGTAATCTCAGATGAATGAAATCAAAGAACTAAAAAAATGGAGAGACAGCCCACATTCCATAAGAAGACTAAATATTGCCAAGATGTTAGTTCTTCCAAACTTGAGCTACAGATGCAACGCAATCCAATCAAAATCTCAGCAAGTGGGCGCCTGGGTGGCTCAGTGGGTTAAAGCCTCTGCCTTTGGCTCAGGTCATGATCTCAGGGTCCTGGGATTGAGGCCCGCATCAGGCTCTCTGCTCAGAGGGAGCCTGCTTCCTCCTCTCTCTCTGCCTGATTCTCTGCCTGCTTGTGATCTCTCTCTGTGTCAAATAAATAAATAAATAAAATCTTAAAAAAAAAAATCTCAGCAAGTGATTTTATGAATACTGACAAACCAATTCTAAAGTTTCTACAGAGAGGTAAAAGACCCAGAACAGGCAACACAATGCCGCAGAATAAAGCTGGGAGACTGGCATTCCTAGCTTCAACACTTACTATACCACTGTAATCATCAAGACAGTATAGTACGGCCAAAGATGAGACAAAAGATCAGTGGGATACAGAGTCCAGAAATAGACCTAGATAAACATAGTCAACTGATCTCTGAGCAAAGGCAATACAATGGAGCAGAGGCAGTCCTCTCAACAAGTAATACTGCAACAACTGGACCTCCACATGCAAAAAAAAAAGAACCCAGGTATCTAGGTATGTAGGTATCTAGGTAGAGTCCTTTCAAAAAACTCAAAGGGGATTACAGACCTATGTATAAAACAGAAAACTATGCCAGTGTTAGAAGACAGGAAAAATCTAGATGACCTTGGGTTTGGCAGTGACTTTTTAGATACAAAACCAAAGATATGATTCAAGAAAGAAAGAGTTATTATACTAGACCTCATTAAAATGAAAAACTTCTGCTCCACAAAGAGATGAAAAGACAAACACTGTTTGGGAGAAAATAATTGTAAAAGACAAATCTGATAAAGGACAATTATCCCAAATATACAAAGAACTCTTAAAACTCAGTAATAAGAACAACCCAACTAGGAAGTGGGCTAAAGACCTTAATAGACTCCTCACCAAAGAGGATACATGGATGACAAATAAACATATAAAAAGATGTTCCACAGGGTTCCTGGCTGGCTCAGTTGGTAGAGCATGTGACCCCTGACCTCAGGGCTGTGAGCTCAAGCCCCAAGTTTGGTGTAGAGCCTAATTAAAATAAATAAAGTAAAATACAGTAAAAACTTCCAAAAAAAATGTTCCACACCATATACCAATAGAGAAATGCAAATTAAAACAGCAAGGACAGGGGCGCCTGGGTGGCTCAGTTGGTTGGGCAACTGCCTTCGGCTCAGGTCATGATCCCCGAGACCCAGGATCAAGCCCCACATCGGGCTCCCTGCTCGGCGGGAAGCCTGCTTCTCCCTTTCACTCCTCTTGCTTGTGTTCCCTCTCTCGCTGTGTTTCTCTCTGTCAAATTAATAAAATCTTAAAAAAAAAAAAAAAAAAGCAATGACATACCAATACATACCTATCAGAATGGCCAAAATCCAGAACACTGACAAAGACCACAAATATGGACAAGGATGTGGAGTGACAGGAGCTCTCATTCATTGCTGGCAGGAATGCAAAGTGGTATAGCCACTTTGGAAGACAGTTTGGCAGTTTCTTACAAAACTAAACATACTCTACTGTACATCCCAACAATCGTATTCTTTGGCATTTATCCAAAGGGACTGAAAATTTATGTCCACACACACACACAAAAAAGTGCCTACAGATGTTTACAGCAGCTTTATTCATAATCGCCAAAACCTGGAAGCAACCAAGATGTCCTTCAGTAGTTGACTGGGTAAACTGTGGTAGATCCAGTGGAATATTATTAAGTGCTAAAAAAGAAGTGCACTATCAAGTCATGAAAAGACATGGAAGAGCCTTCAATGCATACTTCTTAGTGAAAGAAGCCAATCTGAAAAGGCTCTATGATTCCAACTATATGCCTTTCCTGGAAAAGATCAGCATTTTCTGGAGGTTGGGGGGAAGGGAGAGATGGACAAGTGGAGCACAGAGGATTTTTAGAGCAGTGAAACTATTCTGTATAATAATATAAAAGATGTGTGTCATTATGCATTTATCCAAAGCCACACAGAGTAACACCAAGAGTACAGAAAAATGTCTGTGTCTACAGAGATAGAACAAACGTGGCAAAACATAAAAACGTTAACTAGAATATCTAGTTGAGAGGATCCTGATGCTTACTCTACTGTGCTTTCAACTTTTTATATTTTTTTTGTAATTTTTCCAAAGCAAAAAGTTGAGGTGAAACAAATAAAAAGAACTGAAGCCGAGACCAGAACATGTAGTAGGCTCGGTCAGACAGCACGAAGATGCCGAAGAAGGTAGAGCCAGAATCTCTCCAGTCCTTGAGGGAATTAAAAAAAAAAAAAATCTCACAGGATGACTGTCACCCAGGAGCAAAAACTGCAGCCACCAGAGGGGGGTCAGATATGAACCTAGGGACTGAGGCCATTGAGAAGTCACCGTGCTTACAATACTCAAAAGCCTTCTCTTCTTCCTTCCTCACTTCCATTTCCCTACTGAGAGCATTCACAACCTAATTAAGAAATTCATCAGGGGTACCTGGGTGGCTCAGTTGGTTAAGCCTCCGACTCCTGATTCCAGCTCAGGTCATCATCTCAGGGTCCTGACATCAAGGCCCATGATGGACTCCGCACTCAGGTGGGAGTTTGCTGGAGATTCTCTCCCTCTCCCTACCTCCTCTTCCCCCCTACCCCTCCCAGCCTCCCGTATGTGTGCGTGTGCATGCTTTCTCTCTCTCAAATAAATAAATCTTTTTAAAAAATTCATTAAGGGGCGCCTGGGTGGCTCAGTTGGTTAAGCGACTGCCTTCGGCCCAGGTCATGATCCTGGAGACCCGGGATCGAGTCCCACATCGGGCTCCCTGCTCAACGGGAAGCCTGCTTCTCCCTCTCTCACTCCCCCTGCTTGTGTTCCCTCTCTGGCTGTGTTTCGCTCCGTCAAAGAAATAAAATCTTAAAAAAAAAAAAAATTCATTAATAGGGCACCTGGGTGGCTCAGTGGGTTAAAGCCTCTGCCTTTGGCTCAGGTCATGATCTCAGAGTCCTGAGATCGAGGACTGCATCGGGCTCTCTGCTCAGCAGGGAGCCTGCTTCCTCCTCTCTCTGCCTGCCTCTCTGCCTACTTGTGATCTCTTTCTGTATCAAATAAATAAATAAAATCTTTAAAAAAAATTCATTAATAAAGTGATCTGGGGGCACCTGCATGGCTCAGCCAGTTAAGTGCCTTATTTTGGCTCAGGTCATGATCTCAGTGTCCTGGCCTCGAGCCTGGGAGGTAGCAGGATCCTCACTTGGTGGGGAGTCCGTTCCTCCTTGTTCCTCTCCTCAGCTCCCCCTCCCCTGCCACTCGTGTTCTCTGAAATAAATAAAATCTTTTTTTATTATTTATGTATTTATTTGAGAGAGAGCAAGCACACCAGCTGGGGGGACAGGCAAAGGGAGAGGGAGAAGTAAACTACGACTGAAAACTTAAAAAATATATAACTATATACCAATGTGATTAATTATATACAAAAAGGAAAAATGTTTGGGACATAGGAAGCAGTTCAGGAAGAAAATAAAATAAAAATTACCTTGGACTGCCTCTGAATGATAGAAGTATGGGTGTTCTTTCTAAAATGAGCCTTATTTTATTGTGACTCAAACACACACATACACACAATTTTATGAAAAACTGTAATTCCCGAGTTCTGGTCTAATTTAGAGATTACCACATCAAAAAGTGGTTTCCAAAAAGACCCAGTCTGACTTATTTAAATATAAATGATGATTTCCAAGAACCTATTTCACAGCACATGGAAAAAAGGTCTCTGATTCATGTTTTCTAAACCAGTCTGTTTATGGCAGACACGTTCAAGCACTCATTTTGGATATAAAATGTGTTCACAATTTTTATGTACATATAAATAAGCAGGCATGCTGACTGCCCAAAGGGAGGGAGACAGGGGAACGTGGAGGCTGGGAAAAGAGAACCTGATGTTGACCGGATGAGGGAAAAGGGAATCCCACTGGACTTGGCAAGTGGGGGAGTGAAGATCGGACACTGGCGGGAACAGGGGGGCACCGAGATGCAACAGATGCCAGCCTTGTTCTTCTGGCAGATGAGGCTGAAAAGCTCGTCAGAGAGCAGAACATGACGGGCTTTGTATACCATGACGGGAAGTTTTGAACACTTTCTGCTCAGGACCAGGGCACAGTGCTTCCTTGCAGCTCAGAGGTCAGACTTCATTTGATTTAATATCCCAGGCATTTGGGCAAGTATCTGGCATGCTGCAGGAATTCAGCAATGTTTGCTCAACTGAATGATCTCCTCTCCCTTCTAAGCAACAAGAAGCAAGGGGAGATTTGATCAGATGCTTTGTTTCTAGCCTTGAGAGCCAGTCAAAAACCATCCAACTAATTTTCATCGCTGTACCTGTTCCCAGGATGGCTTGCTGCTTTTCCTCCAGTCAAGGTGGTCTTTGAACAAGATGTGTCCTTTCGTTAGGATCCAGTCACCAGTCCTACCTCAACAGGTCAAGATGAGCTTGCACCTTCCTTCTTGCACCCAAGCTTTACATCTGTTCTGTCTTCATTCAGCTATATATACAGCGAGGACTGAAGGCCAGTCCCTGGGCCATAAGTTCTCTCTCAAAACTTCTGGCTTAAATTGGCTTGTTATAGTCTCTTTTTATCTTTTCAATGTCTGTAGTTTCTCTAGCGTTGTCCCTTTTTCATTGCTGGCGTTGCTCCCTTGGCCCGGGGGCTCCCACACTCTCTCCCCTAATCCCCCTGTGGTCAGCCCTGCCAGAGGCCTGTCCATTCCATCAGCCTTTCGAAAGGACAAATTTTTGTGTTACTTCTCTATATTCTAAGGTGTTTTTCTTTTTCTTCAAACTCTACTCTTTCTTATTTTGGTTCCCTTCTTTGGGTTTAATTTGCTGTACATTTCCTAACTTCTTGGAACCCATGTTTAGATCACTGATTTTCAGCCTTTGCTTGTTTTTTCTTAATATATGCATTTAGGCCGCAGATTTCCTACTAAGCTTGATTTTGATAGCATTACCCACATTCTAACATAGTGTTTTTAATATTTAGTTCAAAATACTCTCCAATTTCCATTATGGTTTTTTTCATTGACATGATTATTTACAAGTTTATCTCTTTGACTTCTAGACCTACAAGGATTTTTCTAGTTATCTCTGTTCCTGAATTCTTTTTTTTTTAAGATTTTATTTATTTGTTTGTTTGTTTGTTTATTTATTATTTATTTTTAAAGATTTTTTATTTATTTGACAGAGAGAAACACAGCCAGAGAGGGAACACAAGCAGGGGGAGTGAGAGAAGGAGAAACAGGCTTCCCACCAAGCAGGGAGCCCGATGTGGGACTCGATCCCGGGTCTCCAGGATCATGACCCGAGCCGAAGGCAGTCGCTTAACCAACTGAGCCACCCAGGCGCCCCTAAAGATTTTATTTATTTGACAGAGAAACACAGCCAGAGAGGGAACACAAGCAGGGGGAGTGAGAGAGGGAGAAGCAGGCTTCCCGCCGAGCAGGGAGCCCAATGTGGGGCTGGATCCCGGCTCTCCGGGATCATGACCTGAGCCGAAGGCAGTCGCCCAACCAACTGAGCCACCCAGGTGCCCCTCTGTTCCTCATTTCTAGTTTAATTCCACTGTGGCCAGAGAATTTATTCCATACACTACCAATCCTGGGAAGTGTGTTGAGACTTGCTGCATGTATGACCTGAGGCTTCCTCTACTGATAAAGTCTGAACTCTTCAGGGAGATCTGAATCATGACCTACCCACCCTGTGAGGGACATTGCCCCATTAGAGCCATGCCTGCGGGCCATGTGGGCTTCCCTGTGGTCTTCCAAAGACCCCAGGCTCTTTCACATTCTGTGCACTTTGCCAGAAATGTCCCAGCGCTACTGTATGCTCCTCCTCATTATCCTTCTCTCCACAGCTCATAATGCCCTTCCATGCGGCCTTTCCAGCCCTCTCCTCATTCCTGAACTACCAGAGATAGCTGGGACATGCACCTCTTTCCCTCGCCCCCTCTCTTCCACACTGCTGCCAGAGTTCTCTTCCTAGAGTACAGATCCGACCACTTCTCTCTCCTGTGTGCAATCCTTTCATCACATCCCTCTTCCCAGAGCCTGAACTTGGCACTCCATACAGGACTCTCTCCCAGCCCTTCTCCAGGTCTCTGCACCTGTGTTCATGCTTTTCCCTCCACCTAAAATGCATTCGCCACATCGTTCCTGCAGCTTTCAAGTCCAGGCTCAAGAGTGGCTTCCTCCACCAAGTCCTTCCTACACACCCATCCCCTAACACTGCCCTTCCCCGGCAAGTCAACCATTCCCGGTACAACGGTGACGATCAAGGGTGGAGGTGGGGCCAGGAGAAGTTCCCTCCATTAACTGTTAATTATGTTATTTGTTCTATTTCAGGATGATTTTGGTGTTTCACGGCAGAGTGTGGCCTTTGCAAAAGGCTGGCCAGCATGGTGGGCCCAGCCCTACCTCCTTCTGTCTTAGCGTATGTAATGCCTGGCGCATTGACTTTTTAAAGTACGTCTTACCTACTTTTAAATTTCTTTTAGAGGTAGAGGCTGAGGCTTATTTGATTTTGATCTTAGGAGACTAGCAAAGTAACTAGTTTAACAGGTACAACTAAAGGAACCTCACTGAGGGAATGAAGGAAGACAGCTTTCAATTCTAGGTACCCAAATAGAAATTCCAGAAGAAAGCTCTGTATGCTGTTACTTCTTCCCACTGAATTCCGAAACACCATGTTTCCGCCAGGTTATTTCTAGTCCTTGTAAGAACTTTAATGGCGGGCACCTGGGTGGCTCAGTTGGTTAAGCGACTGCCTTCGGCTCAGGTCATGATCCCGGAGAGCCGGGATCGAGTCCCACATCGGGCTCCCTGCTCGGCAGGAGGCCTGCTTCTCCCTCTCACTCCCTCTGCTTGTGTTCCCTCTCTGGCTGTGTTTCTCTCTGTCAAAAATTAAGTAAGTAAGTAAGTAAATAAATAAATAAATAAATAAGAAACCTTTAATGGCCCTGCTATGTCAAACCTCATCGTGCAGAGCTGGGACCAGGCCTCCGTCATGGGACCCTGCCCCCATTCCAGTCTTCAGTCCCACTTCTCCCCACCCCTACCCACCACGATTCACATGTGGCTCTCAGCAATCATTGTGGCTTCAGAAGTGTTGCTAATGCTCTATTTCTCTGGTGCACTTTCACCAGACCCCCTAATATCCTACACCACTTGTCAGAGTGCAGGTCTTTCTCAAAGACCCCTCGATTTTACTCCTTCCTCCTCACCTCTGGAACACTTAACTGGGCCCTGTCTTGCCCTTGGTTTCCTTCTCTGAGCCACATCTTCCAGGCTGCAAATTTCTCAGGCCCTGGTGCTCTCGTCCCCGGGGGCCCACATGGCCCTAGAACAAAGCTAGTAAGTGCCCAAGGTCACTCAGCAGTAACACCTGTTGACCGACAAAGTCACTGATGTCTCTACCTTGATTTCTCTCCGTCCAATCCAAGGGCTGCTTGGGTGGCACCCCACACGAATCCCCAGGAGCTCTCAGTGAGCCATCTGCGTGAATATTTCCTTGTAATCCTATACCTCCCTATTCCCTCCACCTCCAGAACACATTCCTGCATAAGTGAGGGAGAGGAGCCTGTTTTCCTAGGTATAGGACAGAAGCAGAGGCTTTTCAACGTTCTTCTGTTGCCCTAGAAATACATACACACAGATGTATGCACACACAACTCAAGTTGTGCCTCTTTCTGCCTTTCCAGAGTAAATAATCCTTAAAAATTCTCAGTTCAGGGGCGCCTGGGTGGCTCAGTTGCTTTAGCAACTGCCTTCAGCTCGGGTCATGATCCTGGAGACCGGGGATCGAGCCCTGAATCGGGCTGCCTGCTCGGCGGGAAGCCTGCTTCTCCCTCTCTCACTCCCCCTGCTTGTGTTCCCTCTCTGGCTGTGTTTCTCTCTGTCAAATAAATAAATAAGATATTTTTTAAAAAAATTCTCAGTTCTACATTATTCTGTTCTGTTCCCACCCTCCGGGAAAATGTTGCTTTCCTGAGCCTTTTAAAAATATCCCCAGGTAGGGTGCCTGGGTGGCTCAGTGGGTTAAAGCCTCTGCCTTCAGCTCATGTCATGATCTCAGGGTCCTGGGATCGAGGCCTACATCAGGCTCTCTGCTCAGCAGGGAGCCTGCTTCCTCCTCTCTCTATGCCTGCTACTCTGCCTGTGACCTCTCTTTCTGTCAAATAAATAAATAAAATTAAAAAAAGATATATCCCCAGGTAAAAATGAAACTGTGATATTATGCTTTGGGAAATTTAAATATGTAACTCTAAGAAATTAAAAACATACAGCTTTGAAGTGCCTTTGATTCCCCAATAGTGATGAGACCCAGCCACTGCAGGATATGAGCAATATAATACTGTAGCAGCCAGGGTTCCACGTCTGTGTCACCCCCCCAAACCTCCCCACACCTTCTCCCCCCACCCCCCCCACACAACTACTGTAGGTGTTAGCTCCTCTCAGTCGGTGATGGGAGTCTGTTCAATGGAATGTGGGCTGCAGAAGCATATCCCCTCCAGTCCTGGCCCATGGAGACCTACAAAATCTCCATGTTCTCACCTCTTTCTCCTCTGTGAACTGGGTCAGGACCAGAGGAGGACTCTAAGGCCCTAGGGTCTGGTAGGGTCAGTCACTAGATGGGAGGAGTCTATGTCCCAGAGTGAAGGAAGTAGAACAGAACTCTTCCCTGAGCCCCCATAGCCCTGCACTAGATGGTGACAAGGGAGAAATCAACCTTCACTGTGGTAAGCCACTGCAATTTGGGGGTAGTCTGTCATAACACAAAGTCCCCCCTGACTAAAATGATATTATCCTGAATTCTTAAAGTTAAAAATAATTATTATTCCTAAGTATTACTTATAAACAACCCTGCCTAAAGCTCTTTAGTTACTATTCTCCCTTTAGGAGCCTTGGGCACTGGTGGAAGCTGCAATATGCCCCTCAGGTCCCCTCCCCCAGGAAGGAGTGACAGACTCACCCCATCTGCTGGCATCACAGTGAGCAGAAAGCCCCCAGCTGTCAGGCACCTCAGGAAATGGCTTAGTTGAAAAGAGCTGCTTGCCCAGGGTCACACCCTTCCGGGGTGGCCTTCTAATAACTAGTGGCAGTCTGTGACCACTCAAGGAGAAAAGATAAAGGCCCACTCACCCCAGCTCAGAAGGGCCATCCCCACTTCACACTCCCCATGGCATCGGCTGAAGCCTCTCTTAGGACTGACGCACAGACCAAAATCTCCCTCTGCATCATTCTGCTTCCTTTTCCTCCCTTTCATTTTTTTCCCATCAAGGGTGTGCTCCCCAGCAAGCTTTCTGCACACTGACCTTTATCTTAGAGTTACTTGCCCATGATCCCAACCTGAGACAGGCACTGTATTCTGAATACAACATCAGGCCGCCTTGGCATATGGCACACATACCAGATTTTCCAGTCAAAAATGAAAATACAAAAGTCACGATGGGATAGAAGCTCTAAAACTGAGACTCTTCAGAATGGGTTAAACAGGTGACGGGAATTAAGGAGGGCACTTGCTGTGACTGGGACGGGCGGCAAGGGCTGTATGGGACTGTGGAAACACCATACCATACACCTGAAACTAGTATCACACTGTAGGTGAACGACACTGAAATAAAAACTTTAGAAAAACAAAACGGAGACTCTCTACAAAAATTCAGAACATATAAGACTATTAAAAAACAGACTCTTTGGGCGCCTGGGTGGCTCAGTTGGTTAAGCGACTGCTTTCAGCTCAGGTCATGATCCTGGAGACCCGGGATCGAGCCCCACATCGGGCTCCCTGCTCAGCGGGAAGCCTGCTTCTCCCTCTCTCACTCCCGCTGCTTGTGTTCCGTCTCTGGCTGTGTTTCTCTCTGTCAAATAAATAAATAAAATCTTTTTTAAAAAATGTTTAAAAAAAACCAGACTCTTTGCAAAGAAATTAGAGAAACCATAAACACGTTGAGAAAAGGAGCTTTGAAATTGTCCTAAAGAAAACATTACCACCTGGCTTGTAATCAAATAAATAAATGCATAACAGGTGGCAGCTGAGTGGCTCAGTTGGTTAAGCGACTGCCTTTAGCTCAGGTCATGATCCTGGAGACTCAGGATTGAGCCCCATATCGGGCTCCCTGCTCGGTGGGAGGCTGCTTTTCCCTCTCTCACTCCCCTGGCTTGTGTTCCCTCTCGCTGTGTTTCTCTCTGTCAAATAAATAAAATCTTAAAAAAAAAATGCATAACAAAGAGCTACATAACAAAAATTATTGAGGCTCTATTATCCAGGTATTTGGTATTATTATACTTACAGCCATTACTTTTTGAGCTAAGAGCTTTATTCACATGTTATCTCATTAAATTCTTTATACGTTCCACAGTAAAATTCAGGTCCATAGAGAGTAAATAAATCACCTGAAGTCCCAAAGTTGGGACTCAAAGTGAGGCTGGGATTACTCCAAAGCCTCAACTCTGTAATATGTCTTGCATATTCAAGCTACAGTAAGGAGTTCACTAAGTAGGGGCGCCTGGGTGGCTCAGTTGGTTAAGCGACTGCCTTCGGCTCAGGTCATGATCCCGGAGACCCCGGATCGAGTCCCACATCGGGCTCCCTGCTCGGCGGGAAGCCTGCTTCTCCCTCTCTCACACCCCCTGCTTGTGTTCCCCCTCTGGCTGTGTTTCTCGCTGTCAAAAAAAAAAAAAATCTTTAAAAAAAAAAAAAAAAGGAGTTCACTACGTAATTTGCAAGGGGAAAGGGAGAGCAAAAGGCAAATATATGTGATTCCAAAACCTGTTCTCTCCTCTCCCCCTTCTCTCCTGACGGCAGGCACAGGCACTGCCTTCCAGGGGCACTCGCTCCAGTCAATGAATTAAAGGAATTCTTCCTGGCATGATTTTGCTAGCACGGAACTGTCCTCTGGCAATTCAAAAGGTTCTTCTGCCCTCTTGTGGCTCAAGGAGACTACTACATCTCGAAGCTCCATTAAAAAGCTAAAATACCATATAAAGGCAACTGGCAGTACACAAAGCAGCAGGAGGCAACTGCGATGGGCTCTAAATGAAGCAGATTTAGTAACTCAAAATCTGACCTTGCCACTCTTCTGTGACAACCACTGCTTGTAATACGATCATAAGAAGAACAGTACTAGAGAAAGGAGAAATACGAACAAATCAGTATTTTGTAAGGATAGTAAAGAAGAGGATAACAGCTACATCCACTCAAAAAGTTTAAAACCGGGGCACCTGGGTGGCTCAGTCCGTTAAGCATCTGCCTTCAGCTTGGTCATGGTCCCAGGGTCCTGGAATTGAGCCCCATGTCCAGCTTTCTGCTCGGCGGGGAGCCTTCTTCTCCCTCTCCCTCTGTCACTACCCCTGCTTGTGCTCTCTGTGTCATATAAAAGAAAAGAAAAGAAAAGAAAAGAAAAGAAAAGAAAAGAAAAGAAAAGAAAAGAAAAGAAAAGAAAAGAAAAGAGAGAGAAAGAAAGAAAGAAAGAAAGAAAGAAAGAAAGAAGGAAGAAAGAGAGGAAAGGAAAGAAAAGGAAAGAAAGAGGAAAGAAATAGAAAAGGTTTCACAAAGTAGCCACAAATTAATTCAAGGGAAGAACAGAGCACAGAGGCCAATAAATCAAAGATCAGAGTCTATGTAAGATCTTTGACATCTATAGTTATTTACCTATGAAAGATTTTTTCACTTTTACTTTTTTTAAAGATTATTTATTTATTTATTTGACAGAGAGAGAGATCACAAGCAGGCAGAGAGGCAGGCACAGAGAGAGGAAGAAGCAGGCTCCCTGCCGAGCAGAGAGCCGGATGTGGGCCTCGGTCCCAGGACCCTGAGATCATGACCTGAGCTGAAGGCAGAGGCTTTAACCCACTGAGCCACCCAGGCGCCCTCACTTTATTTTTAATGAAAGTTCTCTAACTACATAAAAGTAGAGGAGTATAATGAACCTCACCCTACAGATTAAACAATAAAACATTTTGCTACTGGCTTTCTGGTTTTCACTCCTTTCTTCATTCTTTCTTCCCTTCCCTCCCTGCCCCTCCTTATTTCCCCTTCTGTCTTGGCTATGTTATTTTGAAATAAGTCCCTGACATCATGCTGTTTCATCCCTAAATACTTTGTCTGGACACAAAAATAAAACACAAAGACATTTCCTTATATGACCACAATATCATTATCACATCTAACAAAGTCAATAATTTCTTGATATCATCAAATGCTCAGTCCATATTCATACTTCCACAATTATCCCAAGAAAATCTACAGCTGGCCTCAGTTTTCAAGCAACTGTACGGCCAAAGAAATCCCAAGCCCGGTCTGCAACAGCCTATGACTATTAAATCTGAAAAGAATTTCCAGGCTCCCAAACCCCCACCAATAAGAAATGAACTACTAAAGATCCCAGGAGGGGCATTCCTCCCAGTGCCCACGCGGATGTGGCCTTGGCAGTTATGGATTAAGGAAGAACCACTCTGTACCCTTTAGCTATCATACTCCCACTGCACCCCCACCCCCAGTCCTAAGCAAACAATCTATTTTCTGCCTCTACAGATCTACTGAATTTGGACATCTCATACAATATGTGGTCCTTTATGACAGGTTCACAGTGTTTTCAATGTTCATTCATCTTGTAGGATGTATCAGCACCTCACTCCTTTCTTAACTTTCCATTGTGTGGATAGCCCACATTCCATGAACCCATTCATCTGCTGACAGACATCTGGGTTGTTAGGAACAATACTACTATGAGCATCTGTATACAAATCTTAGTTTGGACGTATGTTTTCAGTTCTCTTGAGATCCTAGGTGTAGACTCGGGGTCAAATGGCAACGCTACGACTAACTTTTTGAGCCAGACTGCTCTCCAAAGTGGCTGTACCATTTCACATTCCAACACGACACGCGGTGCGCAAGGGCTCTCCTTTCTCCACCTCCTCACCAACACTTGTTACTATCTGTCCTTCTCATTACTCCCATGCTAGTAGGTGCTAAGTGGTGTCTCAGCGTGATCTGGATTTGCACTGCCCTGGTCACTAATGATGTTGGGCACTTCTCCATGTGCCTACTGACCGTGTATCCACCCCCCCCCCCGCTATCCAAAAGTGGAACATCCCTATGAAACCTTTCATAAGCCCAAATGGCACAAAGAAACACTTACCGCTAATTTACATGGGAAAATGTCTGAGCGTTTCCTAGACCCCCCCCCCAAAATAACTCCTTTAGGCCTTTCTGATTGATACCTTAGGGCACACCTCGCTAAAGGAGTCACAAAATAAACTGAGCGCAAGCGCAGATGCTCACACACAGCGTTCAAAGCTCCAGGCGGCGCCAGGCAGCCACAGTGAGTGTAGTTCCCGCCACCGGCGCTTGGGGGCGACACTCCCGCCGCGCGGAGTGCACGCTGCCGCTTAACAGCTAGCGGCAAGCACTGAATGCTATTTTCTCTTTTTGTCTTTTTTTCATGAAGGCAAAAATCCTCCTCAGGGTTCTCTCAGCGGGAACAGGTACTAATCGTGCAGGTCTCAAGTAAAGCTGAAGTGGCTAACACGAACTTCTGAAAAGCAGGAGATACCTGTACCTTCTTTGACGAAATGGCTATTCAGATCCCCTTGCCCATTTAGAAAAAGTGGGTTGTCTTTTTATTACTGAGTTACAACAGCTGAACGTTCTATTTTTGCCCCATCTTTTCTACTGAAAATAAAAGGTTCCCAACCACTTAAAAGCGTATTGAGTGTTGTTTTTCTACAGCAAGAAGTGACCACCAGAACCAGTTTCAAACTCCTCTGGATCAATGACAGCTTCAGACCACTGTACAGGCTTCCGGAAGCCATCCCATCCAGCAACAATCTTAATCACACAACTGCGTATCCACAGCTAAGGGTTAGCCAAACCCTCAACACTCTTTAATTCTAAAAGTCCACCAAGGTCTGAACTCGGCCCTTCTGAAGACTCAAGAATAAACAGTGGTTCTTAAACTTCTGATATCAGGACCGTTTTACACCCTCAAAACTTACTGAGAACTCCAAAAAGGGTCTGTATGTGTGGGTTAACAATATTTACTATACTGGAAATTAAAAATAAGAAATGTTTAATTAAAATTAATTATACTAAGCCCATTAAATATTACAACAAACAGTACAACTCTAAGAGGAAAAAAAAACTTTTCCAAAAAACAATCAGTAGGAAAATTGGCACTGTTTTACATGTGGGCAAATGTCTTTAATTTAGGACTTCATCAAAGAAGTGTGGATGTGCCTGCCTCAATTTCCACATTCAGTGTGTTGTGAAACATTGTTTTAAATGTATGAAAAAAAGTTTGGGGGGCGCCTGGGTGGCTCAGTTGGTTAGGCGACTGCCTTCGGCTCAGGTCATGATCCTGGAGACCCAGGATCGAGCCCCACATCGGGCTCCCTGCTGGGCGGGAAGCCTGCTTCTCCCTCTCTCACTCCCCCTGCTTGTGTTCCCCCTCTAGCTGTGTTTCTCTCTGTCAAATAAATAAATAAAATCTTTAAAAAAAAAAAAAAGTTTGGCCTTTCACAGATACAGAGAACAGGGAGAAGTTAAAAAAATAAAAATAAATAAAAAGAGAAGAGCAAGAGGTATTTCAGATGTTTATGGATATTCCCCTTTGATGCTACACCAAAACTCAAAAAGTGGTAGTTTCTTAAAGGTCAGTGGCAATATGGAATCTGAAACCCTACCAGGAAACATTTTCACACTTTATTACATTAACACCCACTGGTCCAGGGCACCTGGGGGGCTTAGATGGTTAAGCATCTGTCTTTGGCTCAGGCCATGATCTCCAAGTCCTAGGATCAAGCCGCATGTCGGCTCCCAGCTTAGTAGGGAGTCTGCTTCGCCACCTCCTTTTGCCTCTCCCCTTGCTTGTGCTCTGTCTCGCTCTCAAATGAATAAATAAAATCTTTTTAAAAATTAAAAAAAAAAAAAGAATCCACTGGTCTATCTCACAATTTGAACAAATCTATTTGCCATGCATGATTTGTAAACATAACAGTGGGCTTTTGACACTATCAATTCACTGAGTTATATAGGACTTCCCAAGTTTTCATATTCATTATGCCATGTTTTTAAAAATTCCATTTGTGGGGTGCCTGGGTGGCTCAGTTGCTTAGGCGAGCAACTCTTGATTTCAGCTCATGTCATGATTTCAGGATCCTGGGATCAAGCCCCAAGTTGCGCTCTGTGCTCAGTGGGGACTCTGCTGGAGATTTTATCTCTCCTTCTCCTTCTGCCCCTCCCCCGATCTCTCTCTCTTTCTCTCTCAAATAAAATCTTTTTAAAAATCTTATAGCAGATGGCTCTGTTGTTAAGCATCTGTCTTTGGCTCACGTCAGGATCCCTGAGTCCTGGGAACGAGCCCTGCATCAGGCTCCCTGCTCAGTGGGAAGCCTGCTTCTCCCTCTCTCACTCCTCTGCTTGTGTTCTCTCTCTAGCTATGTTTCTCTCTGTCAAGGAAATAGCATCTTTCAAAATAAATAAATAAATAAATAAACAAACAAAAATCTTATAACAATACCTTTTTTTATATAACAATGTCTTTTGAAAAGCAAAATTTTTTACCTTTGATAAAGTCTAACTTACTAATTTTTTTTCATGCCTTTTTTACCCTCCTTAAGAAATCATTAGCAAATTTGGGGCATCTGGGTGGCTCCATCAGATAAGCATCCAACTCTTCATTTCAGCTCAGGTCATAGTTTCAAGGTCATGGTATTGGAGCCTGTGTTGGGCTCCATGTTCAGTGGGAGTCTGCTTGGATATTCTCTCCCTCTGCCCCTCCCCATGCTCATGCACTATCTCTCTTTCTAAAATAAATAAATCCTTAAAAAAAATCTTTAGCAAACTCAAGGTTACTAAGATTCTCCCCTATATTTTGTTCTATGAGTTTTATAGTTTTAGCACTTCCATTTAGATACATGATGCATTTCAAGTTAATCTTGTATATGATGAGAAACATGAGTCAAGGTTTGTTCATTTGCTACCATTTGTTGAAAATATACTTTTTCTACTGAACTGCCTTGGCACCTTTATCAAAAATCAACTGGCTACTGATTGTCACAGGAATCAGAGGCACAGCATAAGGAATAGCATTAATGATACCATTACAGGGCGCCTGGGTGGCTCAGTTGGTTAAGCGGCTGCCTTCGGCTCAGGTCATGATCCCAGAGACCCGGGATCGAGTCCCACATTGGGCTCCCTGCTCGGCGGAATGCCTGCTTCTCCCTCTCTCACTCCCCCTGCTTGTGTTCCGTCTCTGGCTGTATTTCTCTCTGTCAAATAAATAAATAAAATCTTTAAAAAAAAAAAATGATACCGTTACAGTGATGTAACGGGACAGGCGGCAGCTAAGCTTGTGGTGAACACGGCATAAGGTACAAACTTCTCAAATCACTATGCTGTACACCTGAAACTAATGTAATATTATGTGTCAACTATGGTCAAATTAAAAGTATTTTAATTAAAAAAAAAAATCCCTGGGGCGCCTGGATGGCTCAGTTGTTAAGTGTCTGCCTTCCGCTCGGGTCATGAGCCCAGGGTCCTGGGACTGAGCACTGCATCGGGCGGGCTCCCTGCTTAGCAGGAGGCCAGCTTCTCCCTCTCCACTCCCCCTGCTTGTGTTCCCTCTCTCGCTATGTCCCTGTCAAATAAATAAATAGAATTAAAAAAAAAAAATCCCAGCAGTGCCTGGGTGGCTCAGTCGTTAAGCGTCTGCTTTCAGCTCAGGTCATGGTCCTGGGTCCCAGGATCAAGTCCTGCATTGGGCACCTGGTCAGCAGGAAGCCTGCTTCTCCCTCTTCTTCTGCCTGCAGCTCCCCCTGCTTGTGCTCGCTCTCTGTCAAACAAATGAATAAAATCTTTAAGAAAAATTCTATTGGCCATATATGTGTGGGTCTATTACTGGACTGTTTTCTGTTCCACTAATCTCTATGTCCACCGTAATACCTGTACCACTCTATCTTGATTATAGTGGCTTTATAAGTTTTGAAAGCAGTTAGTATATAAATCCTCCAACTTACTTTTTTATAATATTTATTTTTAAGTAAGCTTTACATCCACCGTGGGGCTTCATCTCATAACCCCAAGATCAAGAATCGCATGTTCCACTGACTGAGCCACCGAGGCGCCCCTGCTACTTTTTAATACTGTTTTGGTTATTTTAAATTCTCTGTGTTTCCACATAAACTTTAGAGTCAGGTAGCAATTTTTACCAAAAAATAAATTTAAAAATATCCCACCAAATCTTCTGGAATTTTTATTGGAAATGAGTTGAAGCTTAAAACAAATCGGGGAGATTTGGTATCATAATATCATGCCTTCTGTTCCATGAATGTGTTTCCATATCCTTTCATTTCTCACACAGTAGTGTTTTGTGGGTTTCAGTGTACATACTGGCTATTCTGCTCCCTAGAGGGTTTTCTTTCCCGCACCCAGGCTATCCCCTTATCACAGAAACAATTATCTACTCACACTGAGGAAACTGCAAGGAACGCTATGGAAAATAATATAAAACAAGTCAAATTTTATTCCCCTTCTTTCCTATTTCCTTTCTCCTAGAGACGACTAGTCTATTGTTTAATATATACATTTGCTTATGTTTTTTTTTTAAAGATTTTATTTATTTATTTGACAGAGAGAAACACAGCCAGAGAGGGAACAAAAGCAGGGCGAGTGAGAGAGGGAGAAGCAGGCTTCCCGCCGAGCAGGGAGCCCGATGTGGGACTCGATCCTGGGTCTCCAGGATCATGACCTGAGCCGAAGGCAGTCGCTTAACCAACTGAGCCACCCAGGCGCCCCACTTATGTTCTTTTAATATATGTCTGATACGTATTTACTTATCAACTTATCAACCTTTCTTATCAACAGGAATAATTCATATAAACTGCTTTAATTTAATGCATACAATTGTGAAGAGTATTGATGCTGTATACACTCACAAAACCACTACCACAAATCAAGACACAGAACATTCCTATCGATCTAAAAAAACTCCTGTGTCCTTTTCAATCCATCTCTCCCTTCACATTTCATCCCAGGTAAATAACAAGCTGCTTTTAATTACTAATAACTACTTTGTATTTTATATAAATGGAACCATATAACATGCAGTCTTCTCTCTTTGATTTCTTCTACCCAGAGTAATGAGTTTGATATTCATCCATGCTGTTGCATGGATAAAGTCTGTTCCTTCTCATCACTAAATGGTACTTCACTGTGTGAATATAGCACATTTCGTTTATGTATTCACCTGTTGATAGACATTTAGGTTGGTTTCCAGTTTGGAGCTCCTGGGAATAAACCGGCCTTGAGGGTTCTTGTATAGGTCTTTATGTGGTCATACACTTTTACTTCTCTTAGGTAAATACTGAAGAGTGGAATGATTGTCATTTTGGCAGGTATATGGGTAACTTTTGAAGAGACTGCCAAACTGGTTTCCAAAGTGGTTGCACCATTTTACATTCACAATAGCAGCACGAGAGTTCCACTGTACTTCATATTCCTGCTAATACATTATCTTTTTTTAAAAACGAGTCATTCTAATCAGTATCTAATGTTATCCCACTGTAGTTTTAATTTGTATATCTCTGATGAGTAACAATTTGGGAATGTTTTCATGTGTTTATTGGCCATTCCTACATCTTCTTTTGTATAGTGTCTCTTAAAATCTTTTACCCATTTTGATTAAGTTGTTTGCCTTCTTATTAACTTAAAAGGATTTTTTATATTTTAGACATAAATGTGCATGTATGGAATATTTTATAACTGAATATTGCCATGTACAAGTATTAAATGTCCCCTCCCATTCCATGGCTTGCCTTTTCATTTTCTTAGTGCTGTCGTGTACAGGGCAAACATTTTTAATTTGGAAATTTCTGTATGCCTGTATTTTTAATTCATAAAAAAATGGCATGTTATTGTTTCATTTTTGACGTAAACTATGTTTTTAACATTCCATCCATGTGTTTCATGTCTACAGGATCGGCTCCTTCTAACAGGGGCGAATCACTTCACGATATAAATGCCCTACTTTTTGGTTATTTCACCCCTACCCCTAGGATGAAAGCACACTGATCTTCCAACTCCTTGGGCAGGCAAATAATGCATGTATCTGATGGGCACCATGGAATATATATATAAAGGAGCAGACTTGCCAGCTAACAGATGTGTGTGTACTTCAGTTGATTAATCATTCCAAGACCGTGTTCCAGAATGGCTTTACTGGTCTACTTTTCCTCTAGCAAAGAATACTGGTTACTATATTCTAACATTCCCACCAACACTGGCCATTATCCAGCTTTCTTTTTTTGTCAGTCTAAGAGGTATAAAGTAGTATCTTGTTTTAATTTGAATATTTGTTATAGGGGCACCTGGGTGGCTCAGTTGGTTGGGCGACTGCCTTCGGCTCAGGTCATCATCCCGGAGACCCGGGATCGAGCCCCACATTGGGCTCCCTGCTCCACGGGAAGCCTGCTTCTCCCTCTCTCACTCCCCCTTGCTTGTGTTCCCTCTCTGGCTGTGTTTCTCTCTGTCAAATAAATAAATAAATAAACAAACAAACAAACAAATAAATAAATAAAATCTGAATATTTGTTATAGTCCATGAGTTTGAATATCTAGTCCTATGCTTAGCCTACAGGCTTTTTATTCTGTAAATTCTTTGTTCATAAAGTCTTTGCCCATTTTCTTTTTTTTAAAAAGATTGTAGGGGCGTCTGAGTGGCTCAGTTGGTTAAGCGACTGCCTTCAGCTCGGGTCGTGATCCCCCAGGATCGAGCCCCACATCGGGCTGCCTACTAGGCAGGAAGCCTGCTTCTCCCTCTCTCTCTCTCCCCTTGCTTGTGTTCCCTCTCTCGCTGTGTTTCTCTCTGTCAAATAAATAAATAAAATCTTAAAAAAAAATAAAGTATCGGGTGCCTGGGTGGCTCAGTGGGTTAAAGCCTCTGCCTTCAGCTCAGGTCATGATCTCAGCGTCCTGGGATCGAGGCCCACGTCGGGCTCTCTGCTCGGCGGGGAGCCTGCTTCTTCCTCTCTCTCTGCCTATTTGTGATCTGTCAAATAAATAAATAAAATCTTTAAAAAAATAAAAAAATAAAAAATTTTAAAAATTAAAAAAGTTTAAAAAATAAAATAAATAAAGATTTTATTTATTTATTCATGGGGGTGGAGGAGCAAAGGGAAAAGGACAAGATTCCACGCTGAGCACAGAGCTGGATGTGGAGCTCAATCTCACAACCCCAAATCATGACCTGAGCTAAGATCAAGAGTTGGTGACCACCCAGCCATCCCTCTTTGCCCATTTCTACTGAGAATGCTGCCTTTTTCTTCTTGATTTGCAGGAATTCCTTGTATGTTCTAAATATCAACCTTAGCAAATTTTATTTTAATTCCAGGATAGTTAACAAATACTGAATTCTTTTTCTCCCAGTACATTATCTGTATATTAACTCTGTCTATGATGTCCTCAATAGCAAAAAAATCTCAATGAGCATTCTGTGCACACTGGAATGAATGTGTACTCCGCCATCACTGGGTAAAGGGTTCCATAAGTATCACTGGGTAAAGGTGGTTCACAGAGTTGCTTACATCTTCTATATCCTTACATATTTTTTATCTATTTTATTGATTACTGAGAGAGGGTTATTAATATAGCTACACATGATGTGGATTTGTTCCCTTCTCCTTTTTAGTCTTAACAGTTTTTGCTTGTTAATGAAGTTCAATGTTCTCTGTTTACACACATACATATTTATGTATGTCTTCCTGGTAAATTACTCCTTTTATCATTATGTAATGACCCTCTGTGATCTCTTATAATATTCTTTCTTAAGGTATGTGCTGATAGTAATATAGCTATGTCAGCTTTCCTATGCTTATTGTTTATGTATTTTCCATTCTTTACACCTGTTTTGTTTTTAAGATTTTTTTTTTTAATATTTTATTTATTTGGGGCGCCTGGGTGGCTCAGTTGGTTAAGCGACTGCCTTCGGCTCAGGTCATGATCCCGGAGACCTGGGATCGAGTCCCACATCGGGCTCCCTGCTCGGCGGGAGGCCTGCTTCTCCCTTTCTCACTCCCCCTGCTTGTGTT
>PITA01023271.1:0-28527 GCA_004023965.1 Spilogale gracilis
ATTAACAGCTTGTAACAATGTTTCCAAAACTAGCCATGGGGAGTCCCTCTGTCTGCGAGGGACGCCACCCCCCTAAGAAAGGGGACGAGAACACATCCTTTCCCTTCGAGTTGTACTTCTCTTCAGCAGGAAACTACAAAGCCCTCAAACCGTGGTGGTCGGTAACGGGGCGCAGGGTGTATGACGCCGTGAAGACAGGCACAGGGCAGCTTTCTGAAACATCTTGGCGGAAACTTTATTTTACATTGTAAAAGCCTGGATATGTTATGCCACTGAATGGATCGTTTCTGTTATAAGATAAAGTACCAGATCTCAAACGAAGTCTGCTTCCTGCAGGGTCCTCGGCACAGCGCCTGCGGGTCTCGGGGCACACTCGCCTCTGCTCAGAGGGCCGGCGGCAGCTCTGTTCCCTCCTCCATCCTTGTTTCGAACACACACAGCCGTCCTCCTGATCTGTCTTCAGCTTCGTATGTTTTCTTCCGGCTCCTCGTTACCTCTCTCTGCCTCACCGCAGAGCCCCGGAATCTCTGACCCCGAAAGGATCAAAGGGCTCCGAGTGCATTGCCATCACTGCCAGTAGAGCATTACTGCTGAGTGCCCGAGACATCGAGTGGCCGGTCAAGGCCCCGCGGCTCATTAAGGCAGGGAAGTGTCAGCAACAAAATGTCCCAACCCCAGGCCTCTCCGATGCCTTCTCTCTGGGACTGTTTCAGAGACGCTCAGGTGTTCCACGAGCCCCTACGAAATTCAGTAACTGCACACAGTGGGAGCGCACGTCTCGGCGCAAAGGGGGCCCTGAGGTAATGTAAGCCCCGCACTAGAAGAGCCCCCAGAAACAAAGCTCTCACGTGCAGAAGCGTCCCTCTGCCCAATAGGCTGGGCCGCTAACCCAGCGCCCACCGAGAAGCAGCCCCGCTTCCGAGGTCAGGGACCACCGCCTGCTTCTTTGGGTCGGCCAGAACGGACGCATCGGCTTCCATATTCTCTTTCTTCAGCTCTTCGCTCCATAAACACGGCCTGGAGGGAGACAGGGTTTTGGAGGGCAGGAGAGCCCCGGGCTCTGCTCCTTTAGACGGGGCCCCAACAACTTAAACACACGTTCCCGCGGGTGGGACTTCGGCATCTGACATTTCCACACAGGTCACCTTCCCCGAGTGCGACGCTGGGCTGTGCCACCGTCCCCGGCCACATCCTTGAGTAACACGTCCGTAGATGCCCGATCATGGACAGCAGCACGAGGGCAGACATCTCGACAGCGGACTCCTACATGGCTACGCGGGGGTGAGGCACGTGGGCTTCCCATGGAGTGCCCGCTGGCTTTGGCTCAGCACACCCCCAGGCCTCGCCCCTTGCCACCCACGCCCCGAGACCTGCCTGCCCGGGCTTACGCGGGGCCTCACGCTGTGAGACCCGCAAGTGTCGTCTGTTCACCAGTAACACAGACTTAGTCCTAGGACGAGATGCGAACACTGCCGGTAGGAAAAGTTGTTTCATTTGTAACGCTGATTATGAACAGGTTCTCAATACGGGCAAAATCCCTTTAAAAACAATGCAATAACTAAGAAAAGAATGCGCGTATAGGGAGGGAAAGATAAACAGCGGTCACGAGTTTTCTCGTCAGCCACTTCAGACGGCTGGTTTCTGAAGCCCCCTGGGACATGTCAGTATTTGGTGGGTGAACCCCGGGCGAGTGCGGGCTGCATGTGATGGTCAGCGGAGGGTTGGCTGTGGCGGCCAGCTGCCTTCCCGAGCTCCCTGTCCCCAGCGGCACAGCCTTTGGTGCCGTCCTCGGCCTGTGCGCACGTGCGTCCCCTCACCAGGGACGGAGCCATCGAAAGCGGCATCTCTGAGGCCCCAGGGCCGCGTCTGTGAGCCGGGTTCTTAGACCGCATCAGCGCACAGCGCCCGACACCAGTCCGTCCCCCTGGGGCGTGTGTGCGCGTGTTAGCAATGGCGAGGGTGATCTGGGGACTGTTGGGGGCTGCACTGTGTCCCCCCCAAATTCATAGGCTGATGGCCTTACCCCAGCACCTCAGACAGTGCCCGCGCTTGAAGAGGCCTTCAGAGAGGCCGGTAGGTCCGCTGAGTTCACGTGGGCGTCCCTGAGTCGAGGGCGACTGGCAGCCTCCTAGAAGAGCAGATGAGGACACAAACACGGGCCACGGGAGGACGCCGGGGGAAGGCGGCCATCTGCAAACCGGTGAGACGGGCCTCGGAGTGAGCCATGCCTGCCCGCACCGGGACCGGGGCCTCCCCGAAGGCACGCCGCTGCGGGCTTGAGGGCTGCAGCTCCCGGACGTCGGGCTCGCGTGACCTGCCGGTCCTGTCCCTGCACGACAGTGGCCCCACCGGCCCCAGCCCTTCAGTGCTGGTCAGCTTACACGGTGCTGTATCTGCTGAGCCCACTGTGTATCTGTCTGAAATGGCAGACCCCAGCCCCACATAACAGTGACTTTCCCTCCCTCCCGCTCCTTCTCAGAACCTTCCAGCACACTGGGCACTGATTGCTCTCTGGAAACTTGAACGTGAGCCCGGAGCTCCCAGCAACAAGTCGTGGCCGGGCTGGACCCAGAAGGCCGTGCCCGTCCCTCCTCACCCCTGCCATCTGTGGGACGGGCACCTCCACTTCGCAGCATCTCGGCTGTGCCCGGTCACCTTCCTTTCTGCTCGTCCCGGGCTCTGGGACCGTGTTTGAAGCTGGCATCCTCGGCCGCTGGCCACCCCGAGGGTGGATGGTGTGAGAGGCAGATCCCGTCTGCTCTCTGGCTGGGTCCCCGCCACGAGCGAAGAGGAAGAGGGGACACAGCCCTGCACACAGGGCTGGGACACCTGCCCGGACGCATCTCCTAGAATGCCCGCCGGGTTTGCCAAATGACAGCCCCAAAGCGCCCCCACCTTCTCCCGGGGAAACGGCGGCCCCAGAGCCGGGTGCCCAGGGCAGGGAGCCGCGGCATGCGTCCACCCGCTTTAATTATTATTACCTGTTTCAGAAAAAGTTTCCAAGCTCGGCGCGCTTTGCTCCTAAATGCTTTCACATGTGTACCCTTAATTAGAATTCAGTGTTGGTTTACGGTTCTCTTTTTCAGACCCTACCTTTTAAATTGAGTAATATAAGGGGTGATTTTTTTTTTCTTTCGGATTCCATAATCCTTGTAAGGAGAGCTGGGAGTGCTCCCGGGAGGAGCCAAAACAGCTGGAAACGCCAGTCTCGGGCGGGCATCTTTCCGGCTCAGCCGTCACTGAAACGGGGCTGGAACCGAAGAGGACGCGTTGGATTCAGCTCCTCCCTGTTACACGTGAAGGGAAGAAAACAGGATCCAGAAGGTGCAGGAATTGACTCGGGGCACAGAAGAAGGTCTGTGTGGCTGGGGGCTCCAGCCTCGGGTCCTGCCCGGTCCTTCTTTAAAGCTTTCCTTCCCAACACTGATGCTCTCCTTTCTCCCCCATCCCCTCCATTTCTCTCTGTGTCTCCCCCACCCCCCATCTCTATGTCTGTCTCTCTCTATTCCCCTTTCCCTGCCCCCTCTCTCCCTGCCACCATCCTTCTGTCTCTGTCTCTCTTTCCCTGTGTCTCTGTCTCTCTCTCTTCCCCCCCCCACCCCCAGGTGACCCCGTGTGACTTGCTTCAGGGGCTGGGTGCAGGCTATGGGAGACACCCTGCCCTGTCCCTGGGGACCCTCACACCCTAAGGCCTGGCAGTAACATAATAACAGGAGTCGTACCAAGACAAGGACAAGGAGAACGGAGAATTCCCACAAATAATGGTCTGGTTGTTTGGGTTCTCTTGTTATTTTAACTCAAAGTAATTGGGGGATTTCTGTGCAAATTTAAAATTGGCACTGGAAACAATAAAATCTCAGAAAGTGACTTCACTAGATAGTAATTTCGCTTTAGGAAAACCACAATAGTGATGGAGCCAGGCCTGGTGAAGTCTGCTTTCTGCTTGAACCGGCACCGTCACAGAGAGCCGGGAGGTGACGACTGCATGCCAAGGCGCTAACGAGATGGGGAACAAAGGAGCCATGAGACCGTGGTCCCGGTGTGTGGGGCCCCAAGACCAGGAGGAAGCCCCCAGCTAGGGGACAATAGAGGATTCTTGGAAGTCCCTCCTGCAGGGCCGCGTGGAGCCTCTGTCCCCTCCATCCCTCTGCGGCTGGGTGGCCCATCTGGGACGAGCGTCACGGCGCCCGGCTCTGGGCACAGCAGGTCTTCCAGCACCTTCCAGGGGGCAGAGCTGCGCTTGCAGCCCACACCCCCCAGCATGGCTTTCCGCACCCTCTCCCCCTGCACCGCCCAACCCCTCCGTGGCGCTCAAGGCTCCTCAGTGCAAATGCTGTGTGCCTGCCATCACAGATTCCCACACGGAGACCTCCCTCCCGGGGCGCCCGGGGGTTCGGCTGGTGAGGCGTCCGACTGGTCATGTCAGCTCAGGGCGTGGTCCCAGGGTCCTGGGATGGAGCCAGGAAGTCTGTTTGAGATTCTCTCTCTCCCTCTGCCTCTCCCCCTGTTTGCAAGTAAATAAATAAAATAAAATATTCAGAAAGAAAGAAAGAAAGAAAGAAAGAAAGAAAGAAAGAAAGAAAGAAAGAAAGAAAGGAACCCCTCTTCCCATCATGATCTCCATTTTTCCTGATCCTCAGTGTCTGGGCTGTGCCTGGTGAGCAGAGGCCGTCCTACCTCCTTCCAGCCAGGTAGCTCGAGAACAGGCACATCGGTCCCTGGCGTCCACCAGGCCCACCTCACCCCTCGGCCACCCCACACGCCGCACAGAAGCCTCGGAGGCACGCGGCGCCATCCAGGGCCAAGGGCTGGTCACTGAAATCCCCGCCTGCACCTCCCTCTGTCTCTCTGTCCCTGTGCCTCTCTAGTCCGTCTGTCTCTCGGTCTTAATTTTCATCACTCATGTCGTATTTTAAAATGTCCATCACTTTGATCTACTGATCGAGTATCAGCCTCAGCCGCTGACTACCAGGAGCTTCGCCGTGGCGACTAACGACCAATTCACAGCCTCGTTGGTAAAATGAACCGAGCTGGGGACACTAAGGACGCGTTCGCTCGATGTCTCCAAACTGGTTCGACACAGACAGCTCTCGGATGACTCAGGTTTGCTGAGGAGAAATTAGATAAAGATTGAACTATTCAATCTGAAAATAAACGCTATGAACCTGCTTAATATCTTCAGGCATCCTGAAGTCCGAGAACGTGGTTTCCACGGGAGACCGACACGAGGCAACGGGCCGGGGTGTCAGGGGGGCGAGGGTCGCAGGAGAGGCCGGTCGGGCCCAGAGAGGCCAGGGCCCAGACGAATGTGTGGGCGCTCACGTGTTCCCTCTTGTGTAACTTTTGGGTTTTACCTCTTCTCACTGGGTAGTTTTAAAATTACTAAATACAACTTAGGTTGTCTATTTTCTAGACACGATTTGAATTGTGGTGTTTGATTGTGTACCGGTGACTTCTTTTTAGAAGATTTTATTTCTTCATTTGAGAGAGAGAGAGCACAGCAGGGGGAACTGCAGAGGGAGAGGGACAAGCAGGCTCTCCGCTGAGCGGGGAGCCTGACACAGAAGTGCATCCCAGGACCCTGGGATCATGAGCTGAGCCAAAGGCAGACGCTTCACCGCCGGCGCCCCCCAGATGCCTCTTGCTTTTGCCTTGAACCACCTCTGCTAGGCTCCGTCACAGACAAGAACGCGTGGCGCTCCTCATTACTGGACAACAGAGACGCCCCGTGCGGGAGCCCGCCTCCCCCGTCACCGCAGCTCTGCCCGACGCAGGTTTATGATGTTTCCATTTCTTATAGAACTCATGCCCACATCTCACACACTTCCGTGTGTCCATCAAGTAAGTTCCCAGACATGAAAACAAATTCCTAGAGAGACAGTAACTGGATAAAGGAATAGTTTATGTTTAACCAGTTTTGAGTAAATATTTGTCTTCAGGCTGATAGTTCCGTAAAGCCGAGGCTCTCCCACGCCGACCACCAAAACTGCTCGCTGAACAGTGGCTAGGACATCCTTGGAGACGCTGGTCCGGACGGTCCAGGCTGTGGCCGTGGACCCCACGTCGGTGACCAGGTCCCTGCTGATGCTGCTGGCCCGGGGACCACGCTTGGTGAGCCATGGAGCTAAACCATCTGCTTGCTTTCGAGAAAAAGGAAGTCCTGTGACCTCTGGGAGCCAGAGCTGGCGTCGTCTCTTTTCTGAAGGCACCGGGTTTCCCGGCCCTGTCCCTGCCAGGGTAAGTGGGGAGGCAGGTCCTGGGAAGATCCCACCGCCCCCTGCACTGTGCCCGAAGCCCCCCACACCCTCTTCCTCCTTCTCAGAAGCCATCCGGGGCCTCGAGGACCAGTGATCTTCAGCAAGCCCTCTGGGAATTCTTCTTCACACCTTTTCAATGAGGCTCAAGATGGGTAACTCCCCCCATCACCAGGATATCCTGCCTTCCTCGCACACAGTTCCCATGATACGTTAGAAGAAGGTCTCCCCCCGCCCCCAGAAGGCCAGGAACACCTCACGCGGCGCCCTCTTCAACTTTACATGACAATCCATCACCACGGCAGTGGCCACCGCAGGACCAGGCGCCAGGAGGGACCGGCCTGCTCGCATTTTCACGTGTCACGTGAAGGGCAAGGACACGTAGCCGCCGGGGGGCTGGCCCCCTGCATGCTCGCCAAGAGGCCTCTCAGGAAGTCAACCCAAGTCCCTCCATGCCCAGGACACAAATACTCATTGGACACTTACTTAAGAAGAACGAGCCACTCGAACTCAAGTCCTGAGTCCCGAGTCTCATCCAGCCTCTGCTCCTCTTCCGGACTCACTGGGACGACCTGTCCCGGCTCCTCCTTCAGCGGTCTTCGTGGGCCCTTACGTCATGGCCATAACAGATGCTGACTTTCCTTAACTACAGCCATCGTGGAACAGGATTTCCACGCCTTCCCACTCACCGGGCGCTCGCAGCGACTGCTGCCCCCTGAGGGACGCCATGGCTGAGTCAGGGCAAGGTGGACAGTCCCTTCTGAGGAAGCCCAGCTCCATTCCAAACCCTGCCCCGGCTGCCCATTCTGCGCTTTTCTTTTTCTTTTTTAAAGATTTTATTTATTTGACAAGGAGCGAAAGAGAGACAGAGAGGGGGGGAACACAAGCAGGGGGAGGAGGAGAGGGAGAAGCTGGCTTCCTGCAAAGCAGGGAGCCCGAGACACGGGGCTCTATCCCTGGACCCCGGGATCATGACCTGAGCCCAAGGCAGACCCTTACCAACTGAGCCACCCAGGCGCCCCCTCATTCTGGGCTTTTCTACCATTTTGTCTCCTGGGCTCCCCTGCGTCTGTTAATGAGTGCGGTTATTTCTGTGTGCTGGGTGGCGGGTAAGAAATCGGACGCAGGTCACCATGGGGCACCGACTCAGGACACAGGTCCTCCCCCTGCGTGTGTGGTCAGACGGGGCGTGGAGGTTCGCACACTGGCCTGTGGCCACAGGGCCGGCCGGTGACAGGGCCAGTCCCCACACTCAGCCATCTGACCTCGGAGTCCCGTTCGCGGCCCGCCTCACCTCCTGGAGCCGGGAGTTGGTGGTCGGTACTCCTCGACTCCTCATCAGCTCCTCTCGTTCCTTCCACACACGAGGCCAGCTTTAGAGAGGCCCGCACTCCTCATTCGCGCGGTGTTCCCACTGGTGTATTGACATGGTCTTGTGATGTGGCTGGGGGCTGGCTGTCCCCACCGTGGTAGCTGGGGTGTGTATTTTACATGCACAGGCAGAAGGGACACTGATGTGAGTGCTGCCCAGGTCAAGAAGAAAGCGTGGAAATGCCAGATGTCCTGTGGAATCATCACGCAAGGCAGGAGTGGCCGTCCATGGGACACACGGGCCGGGAAGCTTCACGGACAGGCCCGGCCCTGGGGGGGTGGCTAGGGCAGCGTGGGCTCAGGCGGGTGGCGAGCTTTCATCACTGAGCCCACATCCTCTCCAAGACAGCACACTGATGCTGCGGGTGGTCTTTGCCTTCGAGGACATCGAGGCTGGACCGGACTGCTGACCATGTCCACGAAGCCCCAGATGCCAGGTGTCCCTGCAGCAGGTGCATGCAACTAGGTGGGGCGAGGGCCAGCTCCCCCTCTCTGGGGCCCTCGACCCTCGTGAAGGAGGCCAGGCCTCCGCGGGTCCCTGAGAACCGGGAGCCAAATGGACCCCAATGTGAGACCAAGGTGCAAGCAGTGGGGAAGCCAAGGGCGATGCTGGGCTGACCGTGGTGGGGGGTGGGGGGCTTGCAGCCGGCTCTGACACATCCTCGGGCCTCAGAGTGCAGGCTGGTGGGCAGCCCCCAAAGCTGTGGTCATTCGTTTACTCCATGGATCTCAAGTGATGGAGCATCAGGGTCGCTGGGGGGGCAGCTCAGTCTTAACGTCCAATATTGCATAACCCCCAGGTCCCACAAGGGGAGGCCCGCATCCTAGCCTTCTGCCCACAACTGTGGCCTCGTGGGGATGCCAGCAAAATCAGAGGGGGCATACTGGAGTAGACGGGCTGTAATGCGGGGAGAGGGCCATGTGAGCAGAGGCACAGACCGGGTGAGGTGGTGCCACAAGCCCAGGAGGACAGAGGCCCCCAGCAGCCCCCAGGAGTGGAAGAGGAGCCCGGGTACCTTCAGAGGGCACATGTCCCCGACAACACCTTGACTTTGGACTTCCTCCCTCTGGGATGGAGACAGTTTCTCTTTGCCCAAGACTCCCCATTTGTGGTGTGTGCTTCGGCAGCCCTAGAAGGCAGAAAACACTGTAACCCCGTTTTCCAAGAGCAGACAGTGGGGCCCAGAACACCGTGTCACCCTCCCCGCACACACACGAGGGCTTGCCCCCACCTCTCCCCGGGCCTCACTCTCCTGGCCCTGCGTTGGGATCACTTGATCACAGCCTGGAGGCCACCCAAGAAGAGGCTGTAAGAATTAGGATCTGGAGGCCTGCGTCACATGCTTCGGATGTTTGTGGGTCCAGAGGGCAGTGCCAAGCACCAGGACGGACTCGTTAGCGTTCCTGGCATCCCTGGCTGCTCTCCCTGGATGCCGGGTGAGTCACCGAACAGGCGTGCCCCCAGCAAAGGTCAGGGGCAGGGTGGGGGTGCGGCGGCTTGCCTCAGCACCACTGAGTCCCCTAATACAGGCTTGGCGAGGGGCTTGCGGCAGGCGGCTGGGTCAGCATCTGGGTCGCTCTGGCCTGGGGATGACTCTGGGAAGCGAAGGGCACTCCCGTGTCACTTAATATGCTCCGGGCTCATGAACGAGCTACTGACCACTTGTTGAGACTGACCCACCCGCAGCCGGAGCCACCATTTCCCCGACCTTCTGAGCGACAGGCACGGGCCGCCTAAAGCAGCTGCTGGCAGGGGCACGTGGCTGTGAGTCCGGGATGCACAGGCGCGTGTGAGCGTGTGCCCACGAGGGCAGCTCCTCCGCGACGGAGGCCTGCTTCTCACAGTCACCGAGGCCGCCCGGGAACAGGGGCGGGGCCGGGGGAGGGCCACAGCCTGGGAGCAGGGGCGGGGCCGGGGGAGGGCCTCCTGTGGCCGCAGCCTTCTCCGCGCGTGCACCACCGGGAAGGGCCTGGGGCTCCTCCGGGTCTCCGTCTTGGAACACTAACCCTGCCACGCGGGCCTCACCCTCAGGAGCCGGTCTGACCTGAATCACCGCCAATGCCGGCCCCTGGAGGGTGGGGATGTCAGCCCCGGACCGCAACCGTGTGCGCGCGCATGTGTGCGGGCGTGTGTGCGTGCACACTTCTGTGTGTGCAAATACGCATGTCCTGCTGTGTACACGCGTCTCCCGGTGTGTGCGCGCCTCTCTACGGGGTTGTGCGCACGTCTCCCGGTGTGCGCGCGTCTCCCCGCAGGGCCGGCAGGAAGCACGGAGACGGGCGCGGCGGCGCGCGGGGGCCGGGCGTCCCCTCCGCGCAGCCACCTCCCCCCGGAGGGCACCGGGGCGCCCCGGCCTCCGCCCGCTTTCCGCGGAGTGTGCCGCCACCTAGCGGGAGGGCTGCGCCGGGCCGTCCCGCGGAAAGGGGTGTCTCCGCCCCCGCCCGGAGAGGCCCGCGGGGCACCGGGACAGGGAGGGGTGCGCGGCGGCGGGCCGGCAGCAGCCCGGAGCCGGAGGTCCCGCTCAGAAGCGCCTGCTGGGTTATTTGTGCCCGGGTACTGCTGTGCGGTCGCCGCTGTGAGGGTGCAGGGCTTGCTGCCCCCTGCGCTCTGGCGGCCACACTGTCTGCTCCCAGTCGTGCCCCGGGGAACGGGCCCCCGGGCTCTGAATGCGACGAAGCCGAGTGCGGCTGTTCTGTCCCCAGCGGGGGTCACATCCCTGCGCCCCACACCGCTCCCAGGACCTCACCACAGCCTGCCTCCGAAAGGCCTCCCAGGAGGTCTCCTGGGGCCCCTCAGGGCCCTGGGCTCTGCCGGAGGGACCAGTCCACCAACCTCACACTCCATCTGAGGCCAAGAAAGCAGTATTGTGTCTGACTGCGTCCAGTGACTTGGAAAAGCATCCTTGCCTGCCTCCTCCTCACCTGCGGCCAGCAAGGGAGGGTCTCCGGCTACTACTACGATCACAAGAACAGGTCCCTCTGGGGCCTTCTCAGACCCCACAGCGCAGGGGAGGTCCGTGTATGCAGGCGGCGCCCTGGGGCCAGCCAGTGTCCTGCGGGTCTCAGCACCGTGGGGGACAGCACAGTCCCACCCCCCTTCCCCTGGGCTGGCGCCAGCCCTCCCCCTTGCCCAGCACCTTCTTCTGCAGTGGGACCCAGCTGCCCCCAGTCCTGTCCTCCAGAGGGATGCTCCATGGGACACAGGCCCAGGCCCAAGCCCAGCACAGCACACCCGGGCCCCACGCCCCTGACGTCCAACCACTGAGACTTTCTGGACATTGTCCCGTTGCCCCCATCCCGCCCCCACACATGCTTTCAGCACTGACCCTCGGGCCAGGCCTTTCCATGTCACTGATGTAAACAAACAAGGCAAAGACCACGGGGAAGGAAGAAGTCACAGGGTGCTTGGGGACAATCAGGTGAGACACGACACCACACTGGGTCTCTCTCAGGATGGCCCTCCAGGGGAAAGGCATTGAGGAGACAGAATGCCCTGGAAAGTTGCAGATAAAATAAGTCCAAACGCCGCTACGCTCCTGTCCACGTTATAGACTCGGGCAGGTTTAGGATCTGCTGTTACAAGCTAGAGGGCCAGACTAGCCACAAGGGTGCGGGTCCCGTGGGTGCGTGCTCTCCCACCACCTCCGTCCGCTCCCAGAGCCGCCGTTTCTCATACAGACGCGGCATGTTGTTCTCCTTAAAGCCCCTGGCATCCCCCGAATTTCTGCACCCTTCCAGGCTGAATGAGCTTTCCATGGCTAGAGAGCCCGTTGTCACAAAACTCAGCACCTCAAACAACAAACACAGACCATCTCAGTTTCTGGCGGTCGGGAATGCCAGAAGGCCTGAGCTAGGTAAGACTCGGAATACGGGTATTATTTGTATTCGGGCATGGTGAGGCCCGCGGATCAGGGAAATTATACTCAGGGACCCCAGAGGAGGACCACCCCGCACTGGCCGCGAGGGGCCACGGGGGGGGGGGGCGCCAGGAAGAGGCTCTCATCTGACACAGAACCTTCCAGCTCACTGATCTCAGACTTGCCGGCCTCCAGATCTGCCAGGAGTACGTTCTGCGGTGTATAAGCCCCCGTCACAGCCGCCCAAATGGGCTGACATTTGCGCCCTTCAGGAGCTGGCTAGCCCTGGGCAGCTGGGGAGCAGTCTCTCCAGGGTCGGCAAGGCCGCGATATCAAAACACCAGAAAAGACAGAAAACACAGGGTATGATTAGTGCAGGGTGTTTCTGACTCATGGCTTGAGAGAGCAGAGGCCCTGCCCTTAACAGTGTTCCCGCAGCAGGTGGCCGGAGGGCTCGGGTCCTCAGCCCCCGGTCTCTCCGTGGGGCCACGGGCGCATCTGTCTGCAGGGCGCGTGACCCCGGAGCGGCAGCCAGGAACCGTGGGGACTTTTGAGGACCTGGCCTCTGAAATCACGCCCCTTCGCCTCCACCCGTTTCTGGGTGTTAGAGGCCCAGCCCCCGAGTCTAGTCTGCGCTCGGGGGAGGGTCATTGAGCTCCATCTCTTGAAAGGAGGAGAAAGGACCCATAGACTGGACCAGGCCCCATTTCCACTCCCCTCTTGCCCAAGATCCTCGGCTTCATCCCTTGCTTTTTAACCAAGGGTTCACATCAGAAGCACCAAGGAAGGTCGCCCAGGATGAACAGCTGGACTGTGAAAACTGCCCTGGGGTCATGCTGAGGTCTGCCCTGCCCCCAGGGCCGCTCAGGGGGCATCTCTGCGGGATCCTTGAGCAGCTTTCTTGGTCTGCTGTGGCCTCTGTCCACATCATGTCGGGAACACTTTATTCTCGTCCTCAGCCGGTGTCAATGACCCTGCTCCGTGAACTCCTCCCAGAGCCCTGGCCTGGCACAAGAACCTGCTCCCTCTCGGGATCCCTCCAGACGCACCTCCCATGAGGCCCCGAGCACGTGACGATCACGTCAGAGAGGGTGTGCTTTTCTGTCTAGCAGTCCAGGAGCCCCAGACATGGACACGTCTACACTCGTGTCCACAGCATGTGTCCCCTGGGGAAAACTCACATTATTGTGGCCAAATGAATGACCGAGGGAGAAGCAAGTGGTCAGTCTGAGAGCATCTCTAGGAGACGTTGGGGGAAAGGACGGGTTTTCCCTCCCAAATGGGAGCTGTATCCTCGGAACATCCAACTTCCCGCAGATGGGCCTCCGTCCAGACCGCACACAAACTCCCCTGGCCCCGGCCTGTGGTAATACAGGTTCTGTCCCTGGTCCTATTATGAGCCCGGCTCGCTTCTCTTGGGAACTTGACACTCTGTGTCTCCTCAGCGCCTCCAGGCCTGCGCCAGCGTTCCCTGGATGACCCGCCCTTGGGGAGCATCTCACGTTGTAGTGCCACGTCACGTGCTCATCTCTTGACGGCTCATCAGCTCCTGAGAGCAGGACTGTGCCTTCCGCCCGTCTGGTCTTTGTTGCTTTGACACCGAGCGTTCAGCTCCTGTGTGTGTGAGCAGATGGGTGTTTCCAGCATGTTCTCCTCTTAGAGCAACACATTCTATGTGCTGTGCAAAGACTAATTCCAACTTCATGAAGTTCTTGACGTTTTTCAGGAGAACAGGGATGCAGGATGTCGTCTGTGTGAGGGATAACGTCCCCCTGTATTCAGAATGGCAGCGCCTCGTGAACGTCATGAGTTCAGTTCACGGGTGCCGTTGGGAATGCTGCAGGAGCCTGGGAGAGCCTGGGAGAGCCCAGGGCCCAGCTCCCGGGTCTCTTTGAAGAAGGACCCGTGTTTATGTCCGTCCCCCAGGGCGGCCACATGATAGCAGGAGTCAGGCAGGGCAGGACTGTGCCTTTGGTCACAAATGAATGGAGGTGCCTACTCAGGCCATAACTGGACACTCCATCGTGGCCTCTATTTGGCCTGAGGAAAAGCGGTCAGAAGGAAAACATGTGCGCTGTCTTCACGTACAGGGAGGATGTCACAGCAAACCACGAGGAATAGATGTGGGCTCTGCAGAGCATGACCAGTACCAAAAACACACGGGAAGGGCAAGGCTGCCCAGCACAAGAAAACATTCTGGAAACACGATTTGAGGCTGCCTACTCCCGAAGGGCGGGGCCTGAGATGTTCGGCCTCTCAGTAGATTGTCCCCACAGGGCACGTGTCAGAAGAACTACAGAGGCAGCCGAGGAGAAGCAACTGGGTCTGATCGAAATTCTCAGCTTTGTGCAAATGGCAGAGTGCGTGGAACTATGTAGGGTCCCGCCGCGTGTTGAATAGGACATGTAATTTACATGTAATCTACACCGTGTAAATATGCCTACACGTCTGTGTCCGCCCGTGTCTACACGTCACAGGAGTGCATATCTGTGTCCGCCCGTGTCTACATGTCGCAGGAGTGCACACTTCTGTGCAAAGTGTGTGTTGGTGCAGAAGAAGCACCAAAGATTTACAGGAAAATGGAGAAACTTCTTAATGCAGCCCTTCTGTCTATCTCCTGTTTTGCTTCGTGTGTTTTCCTGCCATTGCTTGATGTCTGCCTGCAGAACAGTCCCTGGGGGCTCCGCCGAGGGCTCTGGAGTGGGTGCACCCGGCAGTGGATAGAAACATCTCATTGGGAGACTCATTCACCCCCAACAGGCTGGGAGTTCTGTCTGGTCTGGTTCCGATAAGGATTGCAAGGCTGAGTCCTTAAGTTATCCTTGTCCTATCCATAAGGCTAATTCCAGAGAACATCCAAACCCGGGGAGGGGGCTTGGATGCCTCTGACGGAAAGACTTCCCTCGTGCACTGGGGCAGGACAAGGATTCGGGTTTCCCTACAGAAGCTGAAAAGGGTAAGTGAGCTGTGAGCGGGCTCGAATTCCCAGCAGAGAGCAGAGGCCCAGGTGAGGCTCAGTCATGCGGGTTCCGGGAAGCCCACGGGCGCCCGGCCTGGTCGGGGACGGCCCAGCGGGGCATTCTTCCAGGAGCTGTCCGGACTCCTGGGAGACCACATTCTCTAAGAAGACTGAACGTGGAAACAAACTGAGGGACTTGGAGGGAGGGGGTGGGGGGATGGGAGAGCCTGGGGGTGGGTACTGGGGGCACCTATTGCATGGAGCACTGGGTGTGGGGAATGAATCTTGGAACTCTGGGAAAAAATGATTTAAAAGAAAAGAAAAAAAAAAAAGAAGAAGACTGAAAGTGGAGAATGAACTAGACCGGGCACAAAGACTGCAGGGAAGCCAGCCTCCCACACCCACCCGGCGACCCTGGAGCACACGGCTGGGGCTTCGAAAAGAAAAGGGTCTGGAGAAACTGTAAGAGCTCTTCCAGGAAAGACTTTGTAAAGCCAGCCTGAATGGCGTTGCCTGGGGGCCTCGGAAAGGAGCCTTGGCTCGGGACGTGGGTGGATCCCAGCAGTGTAGACTGACCAAGGGCTGAGGATCTCGGGGCTGCGGCATTTCCCAGCGCCAGCAGAGTACCCCCCAGCCCGCACGGACTGGCAAAACCCACAATCATGCAGGCCCGCTTCTGGGAAAGCCCCTGCCCACAGCGGGGCGGGGGGCACACCTCTGGAGCTAGGCACGGCCAGCGATTTTGAGCACTTGGAACCTCGTCCCACACGTTCTCTGGACGTCCCCAGTCCCTCTGTCTGTGGACAGAAGTTACGACGCACTTTCTGCAGGATGGCTGCCATCCTGACCCCCAGCCTGCTGTCACCGCGCCCGGGGGTGCAGACACGGCTTTGTCTATCGGGACGGTGCAAGTTCCGAAACACTGGCTTCCCCAACGCGGTTCTGGGCCATGACTCATCTGTGTGGTGTCTCTGGGGCGGACTCCCCAGCAAGAGGACACGGCTTGCAGGCAGGAGCCCCTGGGTCCCCGCACTGAAAGGGACGGTCCCCGGCATGATGTCGTTGCAGGCTGAGATATGCACACGACAACAGAGCCCATTAGTTTCCCCAGGAGATGCAGGGAAGTTCCTCCGTGGGGTCTGTGATCACAAGGGCTGCCTTCCCGGAAACTGAAAACCATCCCAGCATGTGGTTTCCCAGGGACTGGATTTGGCCTCCCACCCATCATTCAGGAAAATGTCTTTTGTCATGCACGGGAAGGCTGATTGCTGCCGAGAATGTGGGTGTGACAAAGGGCCTGGAGGGCCGGCTCCTAGGGGCCCCCCACTTCTGGAAGTGGCTCTCAGGGCAGATTAATGACGGGTGTGGAGGAGCCGGTGGGTGCACACTGCCGGTGCACCCATCTTGTCCAGGAGCTGAGCTAATCTTCTTAAGCCTTTTTACAATGGCTGGGCCGGTCACCCAAATGATGCTGTCAATTTGCTTTTAAAACCCCACTTCAAAGAGAGGGGTCTGATGGGGATGGTTGAAAGGGACAGCGAGCCATGTGGGGAGGTTGCACGACTTCCTCCAGATGGTTAATATTAATGGGGCACATTTCACCCAAATGGCGCTGGCCCATTGTGTTGCGGGGGCTTCTTTGGGGGGAGCGACCCAACAATGAAGCGGCATGTGAGCATGGCCTTTTCACCAGGCTCAGGGAGGGAAATGATGAGCCAGGAGCTGCGCAGGGGTTCCAGGCCTTCTCGGGAGAGCATTCTCCTCGGGGGCCCTGCTCTCCGTGCCCTGCTGTTCTCCAGCCCGGTCCCCCAGTGCTGAAGTCCCTTTGTGCCATCCCAGCTCATACTCCACGGGTGCAGGCTCACCCGGCACTGCCTACCCTACACCCAGAGATTCTGGATTCGTCGATGCGTGCTGCGTCATTGAAGGAACTCTAAAAATCAAAGGCTCCCTTGTCCATGTTTATCATCGTCACAGGCCCGTGGGTACCTGGAGCGGTTCTGCTTCACCGAGGGTCAGCTGGGGCCCATTCAGCTGGCTGCACGAGGCGTCAGGAGCCCTGACCCGAAGCTGCTGTTCTCCAGGCCACGGTCAGAAGAGCAAGAGAAGGGGGCAGAGCACAAAGCTTCCCCCGTAGCCTCGACGCGGCTACACAGTCCCATGAGGATGGGTCTAGCCCAGGGAGGGCGTGAGGACACGGCCGCAGCCATGGGATCCCCTCCAGACCCTCTACTCCTTTCAACAGGACCGCTAAACACACGGCACATAAACCCAGCCGGCAGGTCCCCACAGAAGTAAAGCTGAGAGCCTGAAATGCTGGTGGGGAAGCTTAGCCTTAAAGACACTTGCCTCTAAGCCCAGCACCCCGCTTCCAGATCTCGGCACCTTGACCTGGCCCCGTCGGAACAGCAGACACCACCGTCCGCGTTCTAGAACGTCTGTGCTCGCCCCGTTACCTGAGTGCGGACACCCTGAAGTGAGGGACTGATGAACGCCCTCCAGATGCCACGTCCCCTGGGGGGGCACCCGGTGAGTCTCAGGGCCTGCCCCGGCCCCTTGGGGTCTGGGGTCCAAAGCCAGGGTCCTTCTGAGGTCGGCAGGGTGTGGCCTGATCATGCGACCGGACAGCCGTGCCCCATACCCTTGATGCCTGGGCCACTGAAGATACAAACACCCACACCCAGCTGGAAGCCACCGTCACACCAGAAAATTTATTTTGACTGCTCTCCCCGGTCCTTTTGACACAACAAAACAAAACACAGAAAGCTGCAAAACATAGATCATAAGAGAGTATCCTCTTCTTTTTTTCTTTGTTCCCTTTCCTTTTTCTCCCGAACAAGTATCTACATGTTCGGACCAGCGGGTCACAAGGACAGGCGGGAATGAGTCACATCTGATTCACGAAAGTGGTTAAACCTTTCAGATTTGCCACAAGGCAGGGCTCTGTCAGGATGGGTGTGAATTATGGGCTCAAGCTCCCGAGGCGCCAGCCCCGGGTTCGAGAACCCCCCTTGCTTTTTCACATGCCTTCAACAGGTGTGACTAGAGGAGGGACTCGGGCCTGTGTGGTGGGAGCGGCACGTATCCCTCTTAATTAGAACAGCTAGGTAGCACTGTCATGGAGGGAGACATTCTCTCGGGGCCCCTCTCCCCATCAACCTGCTCCTTCCCAGGCGTTCGGATCCTATCAACAGAGCCAGACGAGAATAGAAACCGCGCAGAGACTCTCCTTTGTTTTCCTGGGACACATCAGTATATTCTCATGGATCTTTCAAAGGAACGCAATTATCTGATCATTCTTGGAAGCAATTAAAACGTGGAAGGACACATCCTGCTTCCGCCCCCAGAGTCTGTCTCTGCCGATCACGTGAGCAGTCATTACAACATGAACGAGCTCCACGCGGCCCTCCCCGGGGGACTGCGCCCTGCGCTGAGTCGGGGGTCATTAGTAAGACACCCAGCTTTCTCCCGCTGTTGTGCTGGACCCGAAGGGACTTTTCAAGACGCATTCCTAGCTATAAGTCGTGGAACAAGGCAGACTACCCACTCGGGGTTATTCTCACCTGTGGGGAGCAGAGGGAGGCGGAGAAGCTAAAACGGGGTGGGGGATTCTGGCCCTGAGCTCTGGTGATGGTGGGCAGCCCTCATTATGGGAGGTGAGTTCCCTCGGAGCTGCCCCTGCATCATGGAGGCTCTCCAGCATCGAAAACGCCCTCCCTAAAAGGGACAGAGGGAAGCTGGGGCCCTAAGAGTCCAAGCTGTGGCTCCTTGCCAGAAGCCCAAGGAATAAGAGAACCAGCACCCAAGAACGTTATGGCCTCG
Organism: Spilogale gracilis; assembly: GCA_004023965.1. Taxonomy (NCBI): domain Eukaryota; kingdom Metazoa; phylum Chordata; class Mammalia; order Carnivora; family Mephitidae; genus Spilogale; species Spilogale gracilis. The sequence continues at coordinate 18,264 of PITA01023271.1, forward strand.
TGCAAAGGGCGGGTACTCAGACGCTCAGCCCGAGGTCTGGCGGCCGCCTTGGGGCAATCCCCTGGCCTCCCCGTACAGGTGATTCGGATGCGACCAGGGACTCCACCCAGTTGTAAGGTTTCCACGTGACGGTGAAGGCAGAACCCGTGACACACGCCCAGCCTTCCGGAGGTACTCCACGCACAGTAGCCAGCAAGCACAGAGTGAGTCTGAGAGCTTTCCTACCCACGTGGAAGGTTCGGGTATTCATCACTGTCACCGAGTACCGAGCGGAAAGGGCGCCTGGGTGGCGGTTGGGCATCTGCCTGTGGCTCATGAGGGTCAGGGTCCTGGGACTGAGCCCCACACTGGGCTTCCTGCTCTGCAGGGAGCCTGCTTTTCCCTCCCCCTCTGCCCTTCCTCCTGCACCTGCTGCTCTCTGTCTGCCTTGCAAATAAATACATAAATTTAAAAAACAAAAAACAAAAAAACAAAAAGAGCAGAAAGAAATCTAGGCTGCTTGTTGAAACCAATTAGTCAGAGTGAAAAATGCAAGCCGCCCTTGGTCCACGGGTCCTGAATATTATTTCAGTATTTGGAATAGCCTAACAAAGCGGCTTGGGGAGTGAGGGGGGTTGTTTGGCTTACCTCTGTTCAGCCAGAGAGCTTTCAAAGCAGAGGATGGGGAAGGGGCCCTCACGCAGAGAAGTGTTCCTCAAGGTCAGCATCCCAAGGAGGGCCAAGGAGCCGTTGCCAGCTGCCCCGCAGGTAAGCCCCGCGCAGCGGTCACTGTCCTCTGAGCACGCCGTGGCTTCCTGGACCTCACATCACCCTCGCCACGGAGCCACGGTTCGGTGGCCTTGCTGTCTTCGGAAACACTGGCCGTCCGAGTGCCAGCTTTACATAGAAGCTTCCATCAGAAGGCAGGCTCCTCTTCTTCAGAACCAAACTGCCCTAAATCATATACCCCCTTCTAAGGTAATAAAAAACACAGCCAAGATGTTGACTAAATGGTCTCCCTCCCCCTGAAATAGGCAGGGGCTGTGCTTCCTCCCCTGGGCGGGCACTGGGGCCAGGTGGCCACGACGAAGCCCGCTCTGGCTTACCCCCAGGGGACACACTGCCTTCGATTCAACCCTAGGGTAAGGCAAACCCTCTCGACCTTTCATTTAAAGGCAAGTAAAAGGCAGCAGCTATGCTGTCAAATCGTGAATAATGCACAGAACTGTTATTTGGAAGGTTTTGAATTCTGATGAGCAGAAATGGTGTTTTGGAAAGTGTGTTGCAGAGAGTAGTGTAATTATAACTCAGACTTGTGTGGCACTCAACCCAAAGTCACCCCAACCTAATGTGGGGTCCTAACAACGGCCACACACACACACACACACACACACACCCCAGGGAAGAACGGCCCGCGAGGAAGAGCACCGTGTCACAGGGAAGCTGAGGTTGGAGCAACACTTCTAGAAGCGAAGGAAGGCACAGACCGCCAGCCATCACCAGGGCTGGGGACAGGGAAGGAAGCAAGGACTCAGCCCAGAGCCTCGGAGGACGGGGCCCTGCAGACGCCTTGATTTCAGACTTCTGACCTCCAGCACCGTGCGACAATGATTTCCCGTGGTTTTCAGCCCGAGGAAGCACGACAGGCACATACATGACCTCAGTATCGTATCGTGGACGGTCTGCTCTCCCCCTGCAGATGCGAACCAGCTCTCAGACCTCTGGTGCCCTGAGCACTCCTGGGCAGGGGCGGCGTTGGCGGGGAGGCGGTGCTCTGGCTTCTGCTTCAGCACCATCCGGGCGCCTCCGTGGACGCCTGCTGCCTGCCTTCGGGGCCCTGACCACGGGGTCTGGCGCGGGTGCCATGCCCAGCCCCGACTCTCCGAGACCCGGGTGCTCCATGACCCCAGCAGAGCTGGATTTCTGGATTTCTGTGGACGTGGTCTCTGCCCTCCCGGTTCTCATCTCCCCAGTCAGCACCATGAAGACGGATCCGCCTCTACCCGCCTGCCCACTGACATCACCTGGCGGTTCGACCATACGTTGCAAGTGTCTTCAGGTCAGCACGTCTAGGGAGAAGCACAGCGGGGAGAAGGAACGGCCCCGCCCTCCACTGCCCTCTGCTGCTTGCAGGGACCTTTCCTGTTTCTTCTTTCCACTAGGACGAATGCTGTCCAGGAGCAGACATGTAGGCACGTCCCTCCCTTAGTTAGATATATTTCTACTCTGCCATTGTCTTTTTTTTTTTAAAGATTTTATTTATTTGACAGAGAGAAACACAGCCAGAGAGGGAACACAAGCAGGGGGAGTGAGAGAGGGAGAAACAGGCCTCCCGCTGAGCAGGGAGCCCGATGTGGGACTCGATCCTGGGTCTCCAGGATCATGACCTGAGCCGAAGGCAGTCGCTTAACCAACTGAGCCCCCCAGGCGCCCCTGCTCTGCCATTGTCTAATCAGACTGGATCCAGCTGAACCAGACTTGTCTCATCTACGCTCAGTCTTCACCACTTAACCAGGTGGGATGTATGTGACCGGTGACAGGTGATGTATGTGAGACCGACGGCGGCTGTGTAACAGGTGCTCGGGATATAAACGGAAGCGATGGGTTAGGGGAAGGGGGCATTAAGGTGCGGGGACACACACACACACACTCCACTGAAGATAACTTCAAACTGGGGACACAGGCACTTAAAAATTACATTGCTCCTCTAGTAACAGAAAATCGATGCAAACCCTGTATTTCCCTTCCTCTAGAACCTGGGAGTCAAATTCATGGCCCATCTTGGGGATGTGTATGGAACTGGGGGCGTCTTAGAGCTTGGGCTGCCGTAATGAAGGACCACGTCTGCGGCTTAGACAACACACACCTGTTTCTCACACCGCTGGGGTGCAGGTCGGTGATCAGGCTGCCCACATGGTCGGGTTCTGGTGAGTGCCTCCTGCCTGGAGTTAGATGGTCACTGGTCACTGTGTCCCCACACAGCCTCTCCCCAAACCCTATGCACACAACCCAACCCTTCCTCTCTGTAGAAGGCCCCCCCCATCAGATTAGGGTCCATCCCATGACCTCACATAATCCAGTTACCTCCTCACACCCCTCTCCAGCTGCAAGCACGGGCAGCTCGGGCTTCGACATAGGAACTGGGGAGGGGGCTCAAGTCAGCTCACAGCGGGGTTGCCTAGTGTCTGGTGCGAATCATGATTATGGCCCCTTAAACCACCCAACTGAGGCTTGTTTCTGATTCCTCCCCACCCCACCTCCACTTCAGGCTTTGGTCCCAGACGTGTATCACTCAGGGCCCTGCAGGACCCAGGATTCAGGCAAGCGAAGGACCTAGAGGACAATGTGACTGAGAATCTGGTGGCCAAGTTGAGGCAGGGTTCGAGTGAGCACTAAGAGCTGGGCCTCCAGCCTTGGGGCTAGGGGATGGGGGAGGGATGGTGCCCAAGGTCCCAGAGCCGGGAGTGGTGTGCAGGCTTCAGGAGCCCGACTCAGCCCCCCTGCCTACCCCCCACCACCTCCCCTGACCCCATGCTCCCATGTCCTGGGATGGAAGCCTGGCAGGGGTCAGCGTGTCCATTCAGCCAGCTCTGATGGGCCTCCTGGGCCCAGAGCAGGGTGGGAGGGGGGCTGGGTCACAGGGGCAAACAAAGGAATCCTACCCATGGAGCTTCTAAAACACTCCTCCTGTCCTCTGCAGAATGAGGGGCTGTCTAGCAAACCAGAACATACCAGGGGTGTGCAGGTGGGCTTTTCACTTTGGGAATTCTGAGCATCTCGGGAAAGCCTACAGCACATCACCCTGAAGACCACTCCCTGAACCGCAGGCCTCCGGGAAGCCACGGAAGAATGCTATCCGCTGAGAGGGAGCTGTCCAGCTAGTGGTGTCCGTGGGCCAGCCGCGCTCCCGCAGTCCAGGGACCAGCCAAGAAGGAACAGGCGAAGGAGTGGCCCCTTCAGGCCTCGTGGGACAGAGAGCTGAGACCTGTCACCTGGAGCAGGGCTGCGTGGTGCCCCCCAACAGCAGGCAGGCTGCGTGGGGAGCAGAGGGACCCCTGCTTATACCCACAGTCTTGCCAATCACTCAGGGCCCGGAAGTGAGTCCCCTCCATCCCACTGCTGGTGTGACCTCCCTGATGTTGCTGATTGGCCGTCCAGACGCTGCGCTTGGTAAGGGGTCCGGCACACGGGGTGTCACTCCTGCGCGCGACCGCTCTGCTTTCCAAAAGACCTGTCCTCCATTCAGAAAAAGAGCAGCAGGTGCGGGGCTCCTCCTCCGAGAGCTGGAGACCCAACTGGGCAGCCCCCCAACACCCCTCCAGGCTCACACCGCGCTTGCTGCTGGCCCAGCAGGGGCCCTGGGGAGCCTGCCTGCAGGGAGACCCTGTGTGTGCCTCTCCTCTTCGCCCTGCCTGAAAGCTCCCAGGAAGAGGGCTTGTGAAGCAGGTGCCATGAAGAGGAGAAACGCAGCCGCACACACCGAACCAATCCCTGCCCTGGGTCCTGATGGCGGAGAAGGCTGCTTTCCCAGCGTTCCGCGGGACTGCCTCGTTCCCTCTTCTTTGTGTTTCCAAAGGTTCAATAATTTGTTAGTAAAGGAGAGAGAACTCAGAGCCAAAACTAGCCAAAACGGAATTTTAGACAGTGGGGAAAACTCCCGGGGAATAAGAATTTCTCTTTATGTCTAGAAACTTAGGTATTTACAGTGTTAATAAGAATTATAAAAGGATGAGGATCGTATAATCCGACTTCTCAGTTAGGGTCCCGTGATCAGTCTTTGACATCGTACTCTGTAAGGATCTTAGGGCAGACAGCAAAAATGCCCCCGCACCCCTCCTGTGCCCACACTTGCCCCTGCGTGGCCGAACTCTGCGCCCTGTCCTCCAGGCTGCTATTCCAAACACTGGCCTATAAAGAGCAGACGTGGGGCGCCTGGGTGGCTCAGTTGGTTAAGCGACTGCCTTCCGCTCGGGTCATGATCCCGGAGACCTGGGATCGAGTCCCACATCGGGCTCCCTGCTGGGCGGGAAGCCTGCTTCTCCCTCTCTCACTCCCCCTGCTTGTGTTCCCTCTCTGGCTGTGTTTCTCTCTGTCAAATAAATAAAATCTTTAAAAAAAAAAAAAAAAAGAGCAGACGTATTTCTCCGCATTCTGGAGCCTGGAAGTCCAAGATCAAGGCGTCAGGGGCTGTGCTGTCCCCGGAGGGCCCTGTGGGAGGGGCGAGGGCCCTGTGGGAGGGGCGAGGGCCCTGTGGGAGGAGCGAGGCAGCCCTGTGAGAGGGGCGAGGGCCCTGTGGGAGGAGCGAGGCAGCCCTGTGGGAGGGGCGAGGGCCCTGAGGGAGGGCGAGGCGGCCCTGCGCTTCTAAGGCACCTGTCCCAGTCAGGAGGGTATGTGACTGGGGTTTGACCAACACATGAATTTCGGGGGGACGCAAACATTCAGTCCAGCAGGTTTCGCACATGCGGCAGCAGCAGACGCTCGCAAGGTTCCCATGCACTGGGCTTCTCTCCCCCGGGGCCCTAGAAGCTCTGAATGCACCAAGAGGAACCTTCAGGATGATGAGGGACCCGTGCCTCCACCCCCAGCCAAGGGCATGGCTGCAGACGCGGGAGGGAGCAGGTGAGGGCGCCCAGCCCACACTGCCCGCCTGGCCGATGCAGGAGTAAGTCCCGTTTGGGGTGCTTTGTTCTTCGCTAACTGATACACACATCGCTTCCGTGCGGTCCTTGGCGAGGGAGCACAGCAGAAAGCTCAAATGATGGACCCCAAGCATGAAGAGGAGCGTGAGACACTGTACGTAGACTCCAGCTCTTTGCCCTCCATGAGCAGGCATGTGCCCGGACACTGGGGGATGGGTCACCACCAGTCGTGTTGGACTTGGGAGATCGGTAAAGCTGGGTCTGCATCCAAACTCTGCAAATGAGTTTCGGTATGATTGAGAAACGGACTATTTGAAATCGCTCTATCCATTTTGTAGAAGCAATAAACTCCTTTTCCTATACATTTGTGTTCAATTAATGCAACTGTCCCTTTGGGAAAGGACGGGGGGACCACACATGGACGGGACGATCTATCATTAAAACAACTGAAGTGACAGGAAACAGAGGGTTCTGTGTTTGCTAAGGACTTTGTGTTCGAGGTACAGATCTGTTTTTGACCCTCACCATCACTATGTTCCCACGTGAACCCCGGAGGGAGTGTGAACAGACCAGCAAGGCGAGGGGGCTCTGTATTTTAAGAGACTTCCCTTAGTACAAACCATCTAAGACAGCTGGGAAAATTGAGAGGTTGTGAAGGCTTATTGTCATTTTCCCGTAAATCTGAAATCATAAAGCAGGACATGAAGGGATTTAAAATGGATGGTTGCTACTGATCATGTTTCATTTCTATCACACTCCCCCATACGACCTGATAGAGGAGGCCTCAACCTCCAGAACTTACTAGAGTCCTGACCGTGTCTGCTGCCCATTTAGGAGGTTATTTTGTGGTGACAAAGGCTGGCCCTGGGACTCTGTCATCTGAGCCATCGGGGCTCACACGGTAGAAAGAGGATGGCTTCCTATTTATAGCCTGTTCGCTAGCAACGGCTGAGTGAAGAGAAATGGATCATGGAATGTGCTGGAAACATTTAGGATTGTCTGATTCTTCTCTAACTCCACAGATGGATGGGAGGTGAGGCTCGGCTGTGGCCCAGGGCAGCACCAAGAAAAGACCCAGGAGGGGCCCATGCACCTGCCGCATTCTGTTCTAAGCCGTTCGCACCAATTGCCAACCCCCCCCCACCCCCAGCCTTACGGACGAAATCCCGCAGATGAGGAAGCAAGCCAGGCTGAGCAGTGACCCTCGAGAATTCAAGCCCAGGCCGTCGAGTCTCAAAGGCTGGGCACTCCTCCTGGACACAACTTACAATAAAGACGCTCGCAATGAAATAGAAGTCCAATATTTCCAAGTGAATCTACGGAGACTGTTAGGTGAGAAGTTTTCGGTCTCCTCCAGATTGTCCAAAAGATGCTTGGGTGAAGTCACCTGTCCCTTCATAGTAACCTGGGCTGACAGGGGACCTTCATGTTCCCTCCAGCCACCACGGGACGTCCGTCCTGCAGGATAAACACAGTCCTCCTGCACGGTCGGGTGCCCACCTGCCCTGCGGCTTGCTGCGGGGTGGCCATCCTTTCCTCCAGCGATCCCCCCTTCCGGCTCTGTAGAACCCAGAATCCACGGACTTAGGAAAAGAGCACACGTTTGTTTTTGCCAACCTCCCCTGAAACATGGCATTTCCCTCAGTTGTGACTCGTCTGCAAACCACTAGGGGATTAGCGGGATCGGTGACTTCGTCACCAAAAAGAAAAACAGGTATTATCATGTCACAGTAACTTCAGATGTTGTGAAACATCATTTCCGTTCATCAGTACTTAATGATAGTAGTAAAGCAGCCTCTAGATCATTTGTTACATGTACTTATAAAGAAATACATGGGAGCATCTGGGGGACTCAGGCGGATCAGCTTCCGACTGTTGATTTCAGCTCAGGTCATGATGCCAGGGTCATGGGCTGGAGCCCTGCTGTTGGGCCCTGCACCCAGTGAGGACTCTGCTTCTCCCCCTGCTTCCTCCTTCCCCTGTGCCCCTCCCCCAGCTCACGCTTCCTCATGCCCCTTCAAGAGCTCTCTCTTAAATAAATACATAAATCTTTTAAAATGTACATGTATTACTACATTCAAATGCTTCACGTATTTTGAAAAGTACATTTGTTATCATAAGTTTCTTTATAATACTCTGTATATATTCTGCTATATACATTCTTAAATAAGTTTTTTTCTGGCAAGACCTCCATGGGCTTTGTGGGAGTGACAGGGGCCATAGCACAGAAAGAACACACAACCAGGAACTGGGACGGGATCACCTGAAGAGCTGCTGACCGGGTCTCCCCTCCGCCCTCCTATTTGTCTGGTCCTGGAGACCCTTGGGCTCGGGAGGACCCCGCAATCAGAGGGTCAGGTGCCATCTGGTGTGCACCGGAAGTGCCCCCCGCCCCTGCAGCGTGGGAAGGGGTCTGCTGTGCACGTGCACGCTGCTTCGCTGAACCAGCCTGCAGAGGCAGCTCCAGAAGCCGTCCGCAGCGTTTTCACATTCGCACCCGAGAAATAAATATCCCTGAAGGCAGAGCGCCTGGTACCTCCCGTGTAACACCTGCCCGGAGCAGCAAGAACGGAAACCATGTGGGAAAGTTCTCGGCTCAAAGCAAGCAAGGAGGACTGCCTGGGGGCGGGAGAAAGGTGATAAAATGCAGAACCCCATCTCCGAAGTCACTTGCGGATCTGCTTCGAAAAAGAAAGCTAGAAAAGGCACTTCCTGGCGGCCGCGGGGTGACTCAGGTTCCCGCGGACTCAGCGCGACTCCCGGTGGCTCGGGGCGGGGGAGAGGGAGGCCAGCCCGCGGCGGCTGCGGCAGCCCGGGGCCTGGGGACGCGCAGCTACTTCGGGCCCGCAGAGGGGACGGGGAGCCCAGGAAGTCCAATGGGGCGTTAATGAGAGGAAACAGCCCCCACACGGAGGGGGTTGATCCAGAACTGCGGGCACCAACCTCTCCCCGCGCAGAGCTCGCCTCGCCGCAGGGATGGGAGGGAGGGGCGGACCAGTCCTGCAGGGGTGCGCAAGCCCGCCCTAGGAGAGCTGGGTCAAGGTGACCCTGTCCCCCAGTCCGCAGGCGCAGGCGCTGCTGCGGGTCAGGCTGCACCCCGGGAGACCCACCTAGAGAGGAAATGTTCGGTTTCGGTTTTTAATTACTAAATTACAGATAAATGGGGAAATCCTGAGTAGCAGGAAAACGGTGCCTCAAGGCCGAAAGAAGCGGAAGTGGGCGGGGCGCTGAGTGGGCGTGTCTGCGGGCCGCGAGCAGTACCCCTCCCTGTCCCACCTCGAGGGGCAGGTGGGCACCCGTGCCAAGGCGCAAGGACCACGAGGGACCCAGGAGGAGACAGCCCTGGAATCAGTCATTTCGAAGCTTGCTCCGAGAAGAGCTGGCTGGATGGCGGGCGATCGATACAAGGCTTTCCCTGCCCCCACGGATGGTCTCCCTTTCTGTACCCGGAGGGCTGGGAGAGGCCTTGGCCAGCGCAGGGGGCGGGGAATCCTTTCAGGCAGCCTCAAGAAAGATGATAGGCAGGGAAATTCGTATTCCGGGAGTTACCCAATAGCCCACCATATGTCCTTCCCGCCATGTCTTAAAGATTTCTTTCTTTTTTTTTTTTTTTTTTTAAAGGGAAACACAGCCAGAGAGGGAACAGAAGCAGAGGGAGTGAGAGAGGGAGAAGCATTCCCGCCGAACAGGCAGCCCGCTGCGGGGCTCGATCCGGGGACTCCAGGAGCTGAAGGCAGAGGCTTAACCACTGAGCCACCCAGGCGCCCCATCCCTCGACGTCGTCAGCCGGTGTGGTTTGCGAGCGAGAGACCAGGGGCTGGAAGTCCGAAAGTTCACGTGCCGTCCTTCAGGGCCCTAGTTATTGACTATTTCCTGCGCCCAGAGCTTACCTTCCAGGTGATCTGAACTTGTAAGGGGAGATGGGTTGTACAGTTTTGTGTCCTCCAGGGGGGTCAGGAGAGGACCTGGAGAATAGGGGTGCTTAATAAATACTTGGTTACCTCAATGGGGTGCAATCCTATAGAGGACAGAGTGGAATCAGACATAACTCGCATGGCGGGAAGGAGGAGGCACTCTGTACCCCAGGACCTGAAAACCTCTCAGATCTAGAACAAGGGTTGAAGAGGCTGGCTGGATCCTACCTGTAAAGGATAGGATGTTCACAAAATCCCAAATACCTAGAAGTGGCTCCAGGAGGCACCTTTTCATTCTGCTGAGTGATCATCTTAGATCTAAAGAAACTAAGTGTTTTCACATCATAGGGATTAAGTTTACAGAAGATTGCCATCCAAGTGGAAATGATACTGAACATAGAAGTATCCTCAAAATGATTCAGACAAAGGTGTGAGAGTGAGGCACTGAGAGAGGGAGGAAATGGTCTCCCATTTGTGTCCGATGACACTGTGCCCGGGTTGGCTCAGGGGCTGAAAGGGTGAAGACCCACCCCGTCTGCTCTTCCCCGGACACAGTTCTCATCTACTCTCGTCTCTCACTTCATCTTCAAGGCACATTCTCAAGTAGGCAACTCTCATAGTGCCCATTTGTCATCTGACCCCCATCCCAAGCCCATGACTATAGTTTTTAGGTCTATGACCTCATTTTACATACCTGAACGGTTACAGGTTTCTTCCAGAATGATTTTTTAA
>PITA01023272.1:0-28516 GCA_004023965.1 Spilogale gracilis
ACACGTGCATGCATGTTTCTGGGAGGGCGCACACGTTCACCAAGTTTCTCAGGGGCTGACGCAGCACTCCTCTTTCCTTCTTAGCTGGGATAACATTTCCTAGCATGGGAAACAGCCTTTTGGACACCTGAGGAAAGCCCCATGCTCTCAGCTGCCTCTGAACCTAACTCACCCCCACCGCGTGGGTGCGGTCTGGCCAGAACGCGAGCGCGGAGCCCACGGAGCAGAGGTGACTCCCAGGAATGAGACCCGCCCAAAGCTGCTAAGTCACTTCCACCGCTTAACACTTCCCACCACCAACGGAGCTCGTCAGACCAGATGCTGAAAGCCACACTCCAAAAATACTTTTAATAATAACGAAGAGATTAACACCTGAAAATTATATGCAAATAAAGTGGGAAATTATTCATTAAAAATGGGCAGTTAAGTATTCAAGATGCTTTCTGTAATTCCAGAACCACATCCTTCATAAAATTTAAATGCCCAATTCTCAAATTTAATTCCTGAACTGATAAAATCCTTCACACTTACACAGGGTAAGTACCTACAATTAAAGTTATTTGCTGATCCTAGAATAAACGAGATCCACGTCACAGCCCCACTGTGCCTGGAGTATGGATCCTAAGGCAGATTTTCAACGGCGTGGGCCAACAGGCTACCAGCAAGATTAATCTTGGAAACTGTGTTCCATGCACACATCCATCATGACCAGCGAATTCAGAACAGTGACCTTGAAAGGTAATTACAGTCACGTCCATGGCGAAGCATTCTCTGCTGACCAAACTAACGTGCTGGTCTAAAGGCTCCTCAAAGGAGGCCTGTGTATGACATGACCTCGTGGTAGAAAGACAGCCGCCACAAAGCACTGGTGACCACAGAGAAGCAGGACAGGTGAGCATCCTTCTGGACCTGCTCCCAGAGGAAGCGGGTAACATACCAACACGTGGTGTGGAAAGAGCTCTTGATCACGCCATTTTACATAGTCTTCTACTTAATACCACGAGAAGCCCTGCTATAAAGCGGGACTTCAAGGGCATACACACATACACGGTGTGTCACAAAGGGGGAAATGCTTGCATTACACGGGGAAACCTTTGGTCTAAGAATGTGACTGAGCTCACACTTCCTCCCTCCTCCGAGATTACACTGACACAGTGCTGAAAACTGTGGGGTAGACGCTGGGAAATGGGAGAAGGTTTGAGAAAGCCCACACCAGTGTCAGGTCTCCTAAGAGCTCTGGAAAGGCGGGGGAGCTCGGATGGGATGGCACGAGAATGGAAGGCAGGGTGAACCGTGAGGAGCCCCTGCAGCCGCTGAGTTAGCCCTCTCCTCTGCTATGATCAGGGGAGGAAAAATTAATACCCACTTTACTCACAGTCCAAAATAAGTATCACATCAAGTCGCAATTCAATTGTTAAAAGCACAGTGCGTGGGACCTGGTACACAGCACGTGGCCAGCAAACGTCAGCACACGGCATGCTTAATCCGAGACAGAAATGTTGCAGAGGAGGGCAATTATACATTGAATCCTTCCCTGCTTTCCTCTGGTTCATAAAGTGTGTTCAAAGGAGCGTGCTTCCCCTAGAAATAACTTCTGATGGGGTCTGTGGGGCAGCAGCACTTCCAGTCCCTGCGGCTGGCCAGTGACCCTCCCTCCACCTTCCCAGTGGTGCTCCAGGTGTGGGCCAGGCTGGGGGCACCCACACAATCCGACACGAGCAGGCGCAGAGCGGAGTGCACCCGGCGTCGGGACTGGGCGTGTGCTGAGCTCAGGAGGCGGCCCAGACAGGCACCAGGCCCCTGAGAAGGGGACAGAGGGCCGGACACGCGATGTTGGGACAGATGACAGCAGGCTAACATCCAGGGAGCAACACAAGGAAACACACACAGAATCACTAAGAAAACCTAAAGCAAAGCGATGCGGTCCCTTCAGGAGCCTGGTGGGATTTCGTGGAGGACAGCGCCGGCCGCGGCCTGTGTCGAGTACCTGCCAATATCCACCTCCCCCAGGGCCCTGACTTCTAACTGCTCCTTCCTCTTCACACAAACCCCACAGACCTGTCGTCACAAGGCTCTACTCATCAGCAACACCGAGTGCCTGCTTTCCTTCCCGAGTGAGGGTGGCCCCCGTGCGTGGAGGCAGCACCCCGTGTTCCACACCGCCCCCCCAACCCCACAGACATGGCAGTGTGCGTCACAGACCACCAACCACTGCTCCCAAGCCCTGACGCCAGCACGAAGGGAACAACCCTGCCCAGCAGCGCCCCGACACCGCTCAGACACGGTCTCCACAGCATCGAACAATGTCCCACTCAGGAGGCCGCTCTGCCACATCTCCAGAAACTCTTGCACATTAAGAAGGCAAATTACTATTCTTTTTGTCTTTTTTTAGATTTTATTTATTTATTTGACACAAAGAAACACAGCTAGAGAGGGAACACACAAGCAGGGGGAGTGAGAGAGGGCGAAGCAGGCTTCCCGCCGGGCGGATGTGGGGCTCGATCCCAGGTCTCCAGCATCATGACCTGAGCCGAAGGCAGTCGCTTAACCAACTGAGCCACCCAGGCGCCCCGGCAAATTACTCTTCTGCTCTCTACTGGCTAGTGACTATTTTTAGCTCCAGCAGATCATTAAACAGCTTAGTGACGCTTACCCTGGCTGAGAATACACAGCCATTATTTTAATACAAGGTCAACAACGCAATAAAATCTATTATACTTTTATGTTTCTACTTGCATAAAAGTTTAAAAATAATTTCACGTGAAAATAAGTAAAATTCCATACAGTCAACCTTAAATAAAATCTTTCAGGAGCAGCTGGTGGCTCAGTTGGTTAAGCGACTGCCTTTGGCTCAGGTCATGATCCTGGAGACCCGGGATCGAGCCCCACATTGGACTCCCCACCTGGCGGGAAGCTTGCTTCTCCCTCTTTCACTCCCTCTGCTTGTGTTTCCTCTCTCGCTGTGCTTCTCTGTATCAAACAAATAAATAAAATCTTTAAAAAAAAAAAAACGACAAAATACCTTTTAGCATTAAGTATAGGAAAGGGAGCAGCTTGTTTTTAATGGGTCTCTCATATAAAATAAATAGCACATTCCAGAACAAGTAGGAATATAACCTAGCACGAGATATAGGAAGTACAATCACACGAGTCTTAGGGTAGCCAACACTCAAATGACACTTTCGGCTTTGATTGAATGCTGGAAACAGGAAGCAGATGTAAGTAATAATTCAGCACGGCCCACAGCCATTTTTACTCTTACATGCACAAAGACCGAGAAGGCGAAGGAAGGAGAGGGTGTGAGCATGTGTAAATGCAGGCAGAAGTGGGATGGAGGCTCTGCCGCGTTGCCATGAACACGTGCAAATGGGCCAGAACCTTCCATGATCAGCTCGGCCCCCCGTGCAGCCAGGGGCTCCAAATCCAGGGCACCTGCGCACATGGCGCTAGAACCCAGTCACAACAACACCCCCGAGAAAACCACACTGAGCACAACATCCCCCCACCCCTGCCTCCCCGGAGCGCGCCCAGGCAACATGCCAGCCCGCCACTCGTGCGGCCATGGTCTCCTCCGGTGAAGGGGGTGCAGCATAGCAGCTGGCCCCCGAGGCTGTCAGCACTACAGGACACAGCAGAGACGCCGCAGCCAGCGCGGGACCGGGAGAGCAGGAGAAGGCTCAGGGACACCCACTGGAACTCAGGCCGAACCTCCCAGGACGCAGCCGCCATGGCCGCGTGAGGGGAGCGTGAACCGCTCTGCTCCGCGAGGCTCAAGCTGCACAGCGCTCAGGCCACGACGAGTCCCACCCAGGTCTTCCTCACGAGGGACGGGAAGCCCGGGTGTGAGAACAGCAAGGTAAGGTAAAGGCATTTCCCTTAAGGGCCCACCAAAGCCACGCTGGCAAAAGCCAGAACGAAGCCCCTTCCCCGCAAGCCGCACTGCCGCGATCGAGACTGTTAGGCCGAAACGTGGCGAACCATGCGGCCAGCAGCTTCCTCACCACTCACTCGACTCGGTTTCTCCATGCTGGTTTGCTGGTTAAGGCGGGGGGCTCAACCCTGTGGCCTCCGAGAGCCAGCTCCTCGAGTCCCTACCGCTCTGGGCTAGTGATCCTGCTGGACCGCCCCCCTTTCTCTTTGGAGGACAGGTGGGGTGTGGTCTGGGTCATCCGACCGCAGCACGAACACACGGAGCCGCTGGGTGCTCCTAACCCACAGTGGCGACGACGGGCAGTACCGGGAACAGGAAGCACACGTACCAGCTCCACGTCAGGCGGCACGTTCAGCCCCAGAGGGGCAATGAAAGGCTCCTCGTTCTCCTCTGTGCTTTCAGCCTCATTTTTTTCTGTATAAAAAGAAAATAGAAAACTTCAGAACACTGACCAGGAAGGAAGGCGGCCACTAACAGCAAGCGACAACGGAGAGGCCACCCCGAGTGGCGTTCCCCGGCTCCTCACCTTCCCGTCACCACCTCTAGAAACACGTTCCCGTCTCTCCTTCCGCTCCAGCGCGTGCCAGTTGGGTTATGTTACCAACATGCCCAGATGAGGCTGCTGAGGCACCGGCCTCTCCCAGAGACCCAGCACTGGGCATCTCCCCAGCACACGCCCTGCTCAGCGGGCACTCGGGCCGCAGTTAGTTCTCCCCGCTCCCAGCTCTGTGATCTGTGTGCGTGCTGAACTGGCCCTAAGACCCCCTCTGAGCTGTTTCTGCAGGATCCCCAGGGAGAGAGGCAGCGCATGGGCACCCAACCCTCAGATGGCGGGCTGATTTCACCATAGAGTTGTAAAGCCCTTAAGTGTAACTGCTGAGACTTCCTGACCACGCAAACAACCTCCCTACCACAAGTAGTCAGACGCCTCTTTCCCATTTCCATCTACAAACAGCTGTGTCCGCTGTGTCAGACGGGGCAGTGCACATCAGAACCTCCTGGGTCAGAAGGTACCCGGGCATCCCTCAATCACTCACGGGATCACCTACTTAAAGGACATAGTGAAACGTACAAAAACCTAAGAGAAAACTTACCAAAACTAATATTATGAAGGATTTTAAGACCCACTTAGGTTTCTCTGCCAAAAAATTAACATTAAGTAAACATGAAATCTTCATCAAAACCAATGCTTCCACATGTTCCTTGATGAGATGAACAATTTTGAAGGTTTCCTATCGAACCTAATTCTTCTATGAAGCCAAGGAGGAACTGTAAGCAGGTTTCACTGTACCTAAAAACCTGGGTATTCTAGTCTGATGAGATACAGGCGAATTACAAATTCCTGCTAAGAATTACCGAACACCCTCCCACTTGTTTCTGCTTACATACCCTTATTCTCCCATAAGAACCAGCGCTCAGGCCTGACAGCTTCCTGTGATCCCCGGCCGCTGTGCCCAAATGGCCCGGTGTGTCTGGAGGACAGCGGATACCCCAGTTTGTAACACATCAAGTAGCAACTTCAAATCTCAGTCTCCTTGGGCCCGGGGCCAAAGGTGTGTGTGTGTGTCAAAGTACAATGTTTACTCTGTCTCCCTAAACCTGACAACATGATGGAAATTTCCCTCTTCAACAGCCTTGCCATAAGGCTTCGTGCTGCTCACGAAGGAGATGCTCCCAAATCGAGAGCTGTTCGGAACAGGAGGTCACAAGGAGCTGCTCTGTCCCTACACACACCTTAAGTTACAGAAAAATGGCTTTCGTAGCACAGAACAAACACAACTGTTCCAACACTTTTCAACTCAAATCCACTTTTTTTTCACCAAAAAAACTTATTGTAACGATAGAAAAAACCAGGGAAACGAGAATCTGCCATGCGAAAGGAAGAGAGGGTGACGCACAGACACACGTGCCAACACTGCGAGCTCGCAGCATGAAGCTTAGTGTCCCCAAAATGCCAGGACAACACAGTAACTTTGAAAATCAAGGAATAGGGGCGCCTGGGTGGCTCAGTTGGTTAAGCGACTGCCTTCGGCTCAGGTCATGATCCCGGAGACCTGGGATCGAGTCCCACATCGGGCTCCCTGCTCAGCGGGAAGCCTGCTTTTCCCTCTCTCACTCCCCCTGCTTGTGTTCCCTCTCTGGCTGTGTTTCTCTCTGTCAAATAAATAAGATCTTAAAAAAAAAAAAAAATCAAGGAATATTTTAGACCTGTTGATGGCACTGGAAAACCAAAAAAACCCATATACACATATACATATACATTTTTAAATAATGCAACACTTGGGGCGCCTGGGTGGCTCAGTGGGTTAAGCCTCTGCCTCCGCTCCGGTTACGATCTCGGGATCCTGGGATTGAGGCCCACATTTGGCTCTCTGCTCAGCAGGGACCCTGTTTCCTCTCTGCCTGCCTCTCTGCCTACTTGTATCTCTCTGTCAAATAAATAAATAAAATCTTTACATAAATAAATAAATAAATACCGAAGTAAAACTTCCTTGTCAGTGATATGGGGCACCAACCTGAATTCTACTAAGCATGTGTGTGTACATGTGGCATTTTACCTACAGCAGCATAAGCGAAGCCAATAAAATAAGATGTAAGTTTCACACAAGCCCAACTTTCATTAAAAAAATTAAGCAGCAGGGCGCCTGGGTGGCTTAGTCGGTTGAGCTGTTCTCAACAGCTGGCTGTTCCTTTTAGCTCAGGTCAGATCTCAGGTTTTGGGATCTGGCCCCGCATCAGGCTCCGTGCTCAGCGAGGAGTCTGCTTCAGGTTCTCCTCCTCCCTGTGGCCCTCCCCCCACTCAGGCATGCACTCCGTAGTGCTCTCTCTCAAATAAATCTATCTTCAAAAAAATTTAATCAGCACATAAGGCAAAGTTCTCAGAATGATTATAGAAAGAAAACAAATTATAAACTACTAAAGAGAACTTTATGTTAGAAAGCATACTAAAACTTCGAGGGCAAAAGACATCATACTGAAATTCTTAAATTTCAGTAATTATAAAGAAGTTTAATTACCCTGAGATAATATCTGACGTATGTAAGAGGGGTGGCAACTTTCTGGACAAGGCCAGACGGTAAGCTCACTTCTGGCCACACGCAGCCTGTGGGGCCACTCCCTGACCCTGCTGCTGAGACACAAGGCCGCCCAGACGCTGTATGGCTGCGAGCCCACGGCACTGCACGGACAAAGGCTGCCGGCAGGGGTGGTAGTATGCAGAATCCTAAGCAAGAATGTTAACAAACTAGTAGTATGGGATCTTCCCAAACACTGTTACTTGGCCTTGTAAAAGACATCTGGGGCGCCTAGGTGGCTCAGTGGGTTGAAGCCTCTGCCTTCGGCTCAGGTCATGATCTCAGGGTCCTGGGGTCGAGGCCCGCATCGGGGCTCTCTGCTCAGCAGGGAGCCTGCTTCCTGCTCTCTCTCTGCCTGCCTCTCTGCCTGCTTGTGATCTCTCTGTCAAATAAATAAATAAAATCTTTAAAAAAAAAAAAAGACATTTGGCTTTTATAAATTTCCATCCTTCATGTAGGAAGTTACATAGTATGTATTTCTTTCTTCTGATCAAAACCAGAACCTGAACAATCCAGGACCCTAACAGAGGAAACTGTGCATAAAGGAATGAGTGCTTATTTTCTGGACTTGCAAGAACACTCCCACTGCGCCCTAAGTTCTGAAGGCGTGAAATGCCTTAACGAGGCTCTGACAGAACACAGTTCCAATGACATTTGGAAAGCCTTTTCACAAAGCTCCTAGGACACAGCTGCACAGCCGTGACCGCTGCCCATGACGTAAAGGGCAGGGTGAGGGGGAAGGGCAACAAGGAAGCATCCCTGCAAGACCCCCCCACATCCCGCCAAGGTAACACCCGCCCACGAAGACGGCAGCAGATTCTCAGGCAGCCGCAGCAGGCCAGGCTGACCACACTGGGACACTGAGCGGACATAACCACTTCAGACTTGTGCGCAGGTTTGTAACTGAAGGAGAAACCAATTAAGTCCCAAATAAGGGAGTTATCAGCTATAAAATGAAATCCCTGTACGATGCGATTCTAGTTTATTATTTTAACATTCAAACGGTTTCTAAAGTTGTCCTTCCCTGTAGTTTTGTTTTTTTTTTTAAACTTTACCTACCTGTGAGAGAGAAACACAGCTAGAGAGGGAACACAAGCAGGGGGAGTGAGAGAGGAAGAAGTGGGCCTCCCGCCGAGCAGGCAGCCTGATGCAGGGCTTGATCCTGGGACTCTGGGATGATGACCCGAGCTGAAGGCAGACACTCAATGACTGAGCCACCCAGGCACCCGTCATATTTTTATGTACTTATTTTAAGTCAACTCCACACCCAACATGGAGCTAGAATTCACAGCCCTGAGATCGAGAGTCATGTGTTCTACTGACCGAGCCAGATGGGGGCCCCATACAAGTCTCCTTCTCCTTAAACGGAATGTCATGAACATAGTGATCTAGCCTTGAAGTGTCCAGCTCACGCTATCATGACTGAGAGTTAACGCCTCATTATTATGCAAGGCTGCAATAACGGTGCTCTCAGGGCTTACCAAAGTGACAGGATATTTGTTCCTGCACTCACGAGTCCAGATATCTTGGGGGCACTACTTTTTTATACCCAGAGTTCCTAGACTTACAGCAGAAGAGTATGACCTTAGAACTTTCCCTTTCACATGATTCCTGCTGTACATCCCCACAAGGGCGCGTGTGTTGTGGGTCCCACCAAGTCAAACTGGGAGGCCTCCTGCTCTTCCCTGCTGGGCAGCCAGCGATTCCACAGGCGTGCTTCTACTGAGCCCCGTCACGCTCTTAGTTGTGGAGGCGACAGCAGGCTCCGGGGGGGGGGGGGGGGGGGGGGGGGGAGGGTGGTGGCTAGCGGCCCGAGGACAAGTCACCGTGTATATAAAGGCACGATCATGAGTTAAGGAACAAAGACTGCAGGGTGAGTACCTTCCAGTTACCCGAGTCAAAGAGAAACACGGGAAAGGCGACTATGTCCAATGCAGACGAGAGCCTGTATTCAATAACCTCCAGGAACGCTTAATTCTGTAGTTTCTAGCTCTGTTCTATACTAGGAAGGAGTTCCGCCAGCGCGGTCTGTGTCCCGGTGATGTTACTGTCTCAGGGTCTGCGCCCATACTCTGGGCACCGAAGCATCGCATGTGCCATACTCCGCCAACACCAGGTCAGCCCAGGCACCCTTCTTCCCTCACCTCTCTGTTTAGAAGGCTCCTCCTCCTCTGTTGGCTCTGACGGGTCATAATAGTCACTGCCGTAAGTGAATCCCACTGCGTTATAGCTCCCATCCTCCGCCAGGGCTTCACTCAACCGTTTGTATTCTTCCTCTTGAACAAAAATGAGAATTTTATTAACAAAAACGGAAATTTACTGAGAAAAATGTTTACATATTTCTAACGTTGTAGCTATCAGTAAAGTATACGACACGCTTTTTTCAACCTCTTTTTGAGGCAAAAATGTTTCTACAAATTCACACCTCACGTCTATTAATATGCACTTTTGCCCGTATGTGTTTACCACAGATATAGCAGAATACGCGTCTTTTGTGGGAACTTTCTTCCTGCTGGGAAATTTGGGGATTAAGAACTGTATTAAAGATTGTTAAGGCAAAGACAAGAACATCAATTTTAGTTTATACGATACTGTTAAAGAAGAACAGTTAAAGAGTTTGGTTTTTGTTTTTTCAAATCCCAGTCTGCCCTCAAAAGCTGGGAAAATTCTTTGTGGCTCTATATATAAACTATCCTGAGGTCCTCTCAGAACGCAAAGACTCCTGTTTTTCCAATCCACTGGGTACTGTCAAGATAATATCAGAAAGAGTGAGTATAAAAAAATGAATGGGAGTAAATTTTAAATACTTAAAAAATTTTTAAAAAGTTTGTTGCTTAAGTAAGTTTTTCTTGAGCAGTACCTTGCCTTGCCTCCTCCTCAAGCAAGTCCGTATGCAAGGCTAAATACCTCTCTTCATCACACAGGGCATCTATTCGTGCCTCCTCTTCAGAGAGCTGGTAATCGCGGTTCCAGGTGGAATACTCGGCATCGTACTCAGAGAGGTCATGCAGGTGACCGCGCCCATCGTATCTGTAATATGAACACGCTGGTCAATGGAAAGAAGCTAACGTCTCGGTTGGTTTGTGTGTCATGTTTTATGTATATATACTTACCGATTAAAGCAAAGAAATAAAAATATTAAAACAAACATAAAAAATCTTCTCAGATTTATATTTAATTCAGCTAGTCATAGCTCGCCTACTTTTAAACTCAAGTTATCTTAACAAAGTCTAAATTCCTTGGTATAATATAATAAGACTTATCATTACAGGTAAACAATCCTTTAATCGCATAAATGGTGCCCGCTTCACTGGCAGCGCTTACCGTTTATGGTTTGGTCAACCATTCAATGCCATTTGCAAAAAAATAAAAAATAAAATAAAAAAAAATTTTTTTCTGAAAAGTCAAATATCATAGCTTACATTCACACAAACCGAATACATAAATACCTATCCGTAAGAACCCAACGGTCGAAATTTCCTCGCTTCTTTCTGCTAGTCCCGAACTCTCAGGAGAGATCTTCACCAAAGAAACTTGCGTCCATTGGAGGTAAAATCTTGGCTAGGCTGGCCCCCTAGCCACTTGGCTGAGGAAATAAGTGCTGGGTTATGTGATAGAGAGACACACATACATAGGAACAGTGACATATACGTGCAGTTTAAGGAGGTTCACTGGAAACAGAGCAAAACTATTAGCAGGTACAGTATAAATATCTTCTTCTAAACTTTATACCCCCAGGAAATCGCATACGTTAAGACACATCCATGTCTATGTGCATGGACCAATAGGTACTACAGCCAAAGCAGGCATAAGAAGGGTACTTTGTGTTATGTTTTTAACATTAAAGATTTAGTGAAGCTGCTGTCGATGTGCAATATCAAATAATGAATGAGTGAGCTACAAACACTCAGATTTAGGGTTGCAAAAACAAACACGGAGAGACAAACAAAAGTCTGCCTGATTTTTTAATGCTGACTTTTGTAATGAGGACTAAAAAGTACTTAAAAAAAAAAAAAAGACATTTACAAGAAAAAAGGCCAAAATTCCAGAGTAGCCAAGTTATTGCACTTTATTAAGTTTCAAAATTATTTTTACTTTGCTGTAAACCTCCTTAACTTACAAATGTAGATCATTATTTGAAAATATTATACATGTACATGTGTAGAGTTTGCTCCCCATTCGTTTTGGAAGACCTCACTCCAATCCTGTACAGAATGATACGGAAAACTGCATAAAGAGCTCAGACTTCATTGCTTACACACTTTAATAATAAATATCACAAGGAGCACGTTGGAAAAGCAAGCTGCCTGACAACTCAGGCAACACCGAGCAACAGAAACTACAGTTTAAAGGCACAGCATGTTTGAGCCGAGTTCCAGACCTGCTCTGCCAGCCCTCCCTTCCAGAGTCACTGTTGTCTAGCTCTAACTCCAAACGGCAATGTCAGGGATGGAAAAAGGCCTATTTGGTCATGAATGTGTCCATTCTGGCCAGCTCACAGGTCATCCCTACAGTCACGTCCCAGGGCTTTGCAGAATCCAGCTTTAATCAAACGACGGGCTTCCTTCACTCGGAGACACTATTCCACAGTTAAATGGCTGGTCATCGTTAGCTTTTCAGTCCGGGCCCCAGATGTAGAGTTGCCAAACCAGCAGAAAACCAAAGTGACAAACAAAACCCCAAGGAGGAGAAGGAAAGGGGGACTGAAAATATGGGAGGGGAGGGGAGCAAACAACCTACGCCATGTAATGCCATCCTTTTCAAACCAAACGTCTTTAGAAATCCCCAATCCCGGGACCCCTCTGCCCAGAGTGGCTAAACGCCCTCCAGGGCGATTACCTAAAGCAGGTTTGATTTGAAAAGAAACACATCTGTATCCCAGTTCCACCCTTCGGTTTTCAGAGACTGTGAAACCAGCCCGAAGAACACTACCTCTAAGAGCAAAGCCAGTGTCTGCCCGAAGTCAGCTGGCTTCCAATTGATGGGCGCCCGCACCCTGGGTCTGAATCAAGTCAGATCCGTCAGATGATCCCAGAGTGGGGAGAAGGGGGCTGGCGGAGTCAAAACCCACGCCGGCAAAATGCGGCCGCTCCACCAGGAGGGCGCAGGGGGGCACACAAGGTTCAAGGCCAACTCTCGGGGCCCAGAAGGTTTTCTAACCGCGCGACTTCTGCGTGCGGCGTTTCGGGGTTGCCCAGCCAGCACACGGAACTGCGGGAGCGCTGCGAGGAGGGAGGCAGCGCACGACCGCCGGGGAACGCCGATTGGGAGAGGCCGCGGCAGGGGCAGCTTCCGCGGCGCCGAGTGGCCAACCAGAACCAGCGACACGGGTGAGGGGTCGCGAGGGGCTGCAGGAGCAGAGACCATCCCTCCGGCGACATACTGGGCTCGCACCTCCAGCCGGTGTCTTAGGGCAGGTTTCACCGTCCCCACCCCCCCAAACCAGGGAGATGTAAGGACAGAGGAGGGGGTCCCCCAGATCCCCGCTTGCTCCACAAGACCCCTTTTTAGTCCTGGCCATCAAGTCAACATCAGACGAAATCAAGCGGGCGAGGGAAGGGGAGGACCGGCGGGTGGGGGGAGGAACCGACCTGTCGATGAGGATCTTGTGGTCCCCCATCCAGGGGATGAGGTGCTGTCCCTGCTCCTGGGCCAGGGCCCGCTCGTCATCCCGGAACAGCTTGCAGGCATAGCCGAAGACCAGCAGCTCCACTCGGTTCCCCCCACCGCCGGCACCGCCGGGTCCGGCCTCCTCCTTCGCGCCGCTTTTCCTCTCGGCTTTGGCACGGCCTCCGCTCGCGCCGTACATGACAGCGTCCCCGGCGTCCAGGCTGGTCCTCTTCTGCGCCGCGCAGATGTCCCCAATGCCTCCGCCTGGCCTACCCCCTCAGTCAAAAGCGCCGCATCTCGGCCCCGAACTCGACACGGCCGCCATAGCGGGCAACAAAATGGAGGAAGCGCAACTTCCGGCGAGGGCCAGCCCTACTTCCGGCAAGCAGATTCGGCAGATTCGCTACTCTTTGGACCCGTTCGAGGCGCCAGAAACTATTTTGTCTCTAAACTTTTGCATTCGGAGGCGCCGCAACGGTAAGATCTTATGTGATCAAAGGACACCGCGTGTCCAGTGTTCGTTTTGTCAGGCAGTTGTCCGCAGCAGTGGCGAAAGCGCGGCGCCCGATTGCGCGCTACCTGCATCGGGCCGGCCCGGCGCCGGGCGGAAGGAGGGCGGGGGCTGCGCAGGCCGGGTGCGCGTCTCGCTGGGGCGGTCCCTCCCTGCGCGGGTGCGGGGTCTCCCGGGGTGCGCTGCCGGGGCGGGGCCGGAGTCCGGGCGGAGGACTGGGGGTCGGGGGCTGGGGGGCCAGGGGCCAGGGGAGCTCTGAGGCTGGGGATTGGAGGGCCAGGGGATTGGGGGCCAGGCCCTGCCCTGTGCAGGGCAATCGCTTCAAGTTTCTGAGGCCCTGGTAACTTCTGGGTCCTGGGGATCGGGGACCTTTATCCTGTCCACCTGGGAATATTTCCCTAGCAGAAACCGAAGGGCTTAGTAAGCGCCCCTGGCGCTTGTAACCGGGCTTCAGGGTCTTGGGACTCGTGTGGGGGTAAAAAGTAGTGGAGGTTGGTGCGGGGGCCCTGGTCTAGGTGACTGCTACTGGAGTAATTCCTCCTGGGCCTGTGTTTTCAGGAGAGTCGCATGTTCTAGTCCAGTCTAGAGTTTCAGGCCAGACTGCCAATGTCTGCAGTGCAGAAGCACTTCTTGGGGCCCATAGCTCTCTCCGAGCTGGGCCTGAACTGGCAGCGAAGTAGATGTTCTTTCCTCCAGCCCATATCCCTTTTCCATAAAACACAGCTCTTTCTGCTAGTAAGGTTGACATAAGGTAATGCATAAAAACATTAAAGGGTTTTAAAAATTGAGCCATGAGCAGGTTCAATCTCAGGGCCTTTGATTTCTTGGCTATGTCACTCTTCTGGCTTTTCTGGGCCCGGCTCCCCATCTAGGTTCCAACTCTGTCCCCTTTTCAGCCTGGCTGTAGGTGTGCACACTAAGTAGAGTTTCCTGCACTGGTCTGCCCTTCTTGGGGCCCATCTGCCTTTGGAGCACTTACCACCATCTCATGTTTACATCCTGTATTCACCTCCCTCCAGTATTCGCTTTGGGCGAGCGAGGGTTTTCTGGGTTCTCCTGAGCATCCCCAGAGCCTGGGCTAGCTCCTGGCACACAGTTGGCCAAGCATGGATTTCTGTCTGTAGAATGAACATGACCCAGTCGTGGCCCCGTCTGGCTCTACAAGCCTGCCTTGCTACCGCCAAGGGGGCACACCATAGCTTTCTCATTGCTCATAAGTCCCACCTGATGCTCCAGGCACCTGCAGGTCTGTTGGGACGCCAGCATTGAGCTTTCCCTGGACTTTGGGGAGCTGGGTAAGGCCCAACACTCCCAGCCAAATTCCTCTGCTCCTTTGACCTCAAAGGGATTCTGGAAGCCTTCAGACCCTGTGCAGATGGCTTTTTCAGCCTGGCATTGGATTTTGAAGACATGGGCTGCACTCCTAACCCTGATTTCAGTTCCACTGGAACTTTGAATTCTGTTCTTTCTGAGCCTCTCTTCGGTGTAAAGTGGGACTCTGTCCCTCGGAAAGCTGCTGGAGATCTTAGTGCTGATAACGGAGGATGTCCATTCTGCCCGACTGTTTTCCCAATGAAAGCGCTGAAGGGTGTGCTGCGGGGGAGAAGGGGTCAGGTGTTGAGCTGGTCCAGTGGTGTTCGAACGGTGGGCTGCAGTCCACTGCTGCCTATGAAATCCGTTTAGAGGCTTATAACAAGCATGAAAACATGAAGAAGAATTCTCTCAGTTGGTCCTCTGCATTTCCAAGTGAATCTTAGAATTAGCTTGTCAGTTCTTTCCAGAAACCTCCACATGTTGGTGCTGGGATTGCCTGGGGAGAGTTGTCACCAGGCTCTTGGCCCCTCCAATCTGCTAGGCATACATCTATTAGAAAGTCTCAGCATTTAATGGTTTTATCCACAGCGATCTTAAGCGTGTTATATTCCTAGATACCTCACTCTCTGATGCCATCATGGTCCCTCTGAAGCCCCACTCACAAGTCGTCTGTTGCTGGGCAGACGGTCTTGAAACACTGATGCTGTGCTTGGCTGCCTTGCCCAGCTTCATTATTTCCTGTTCTTTATCCGTAGCTTGGTTTGACCTGGACAATCATGTGCTCTGTGGATAATGCCCACTTTGCTTCTTCCCAGTCCTACCCTCTCCTTCCTGTCCAGTCATTCTTACATTCTCTCTCTCCCGCTCTCTCTCGCTCTCTCCCCCCCTTGTAGCATGAGCGCCTGTGCTCTGACGGAGGACACGTGGGCGTTGTGCACACCCTCGCCTGTCCCTGGTCTCAACATGAAGGTTTTGTCACCTGCACTGTTGAGTGTGGCTTGGGGTGGAGGTTCTTGGAGACCACGCTTTATCAGAAGAACATTCCCTTGGGGCGCCTGGGTGGCTCAGTTGGTTGAGCGTCTGCCTTCAGCTCAGATCGTGATCCCGGAGTCCCGGGATCGAGCCCCACATCAGGCTCCCTGCTCGCCAGTCTGCTTCTCCCTCTCTCACTCCCCCTGCTTGTGTTCCCTCTCTCGCTGTGTTTCTCTCTGTCAAATAAAATCTTAAAAAAAAAAAGAACATTCCCTCGTATTCCTAGTTTGTTAGGTTTTATGTGTGTGTGTTTTAATGAAAGGTAGAATTTTATCCCCTTTTTGCATTGAGGTGATTCTTTGATTTTTCTCTTTTAATCTAATACATGAATTACATTGATTTTTCTAATGTTAAAATAACCTTGAATTTTTTCTGATCATCTCAACTTGGTGATGATATTTTATTCCGTGTATACATTGCTGGCTTTGATGTGCCAAAATTTTGTTTGGGATGTTTTGTTGTTGAAATGGGAGAAGACATACAGTTGAGAGAAATGCAGGACATGTCAGGAGCTTTTACAGATCAGTAAGAAAAATTAATTAAAAGAATGGGTGAGGGGCACCTTGGTAGCTCAGTCTGTTAAGCATCCGAGTCTTGGTTTTGAGTCAGGGCTCGGTGGTGAGGTGCAGGCTCCACACTCAGTGGGGCGTCTGCCGGACATTTTCTCTCCCCTGCCCCCGCCCACTGATATGTGTGCTCACTCTCTCTAAAAGAATGTAGAAAGTAATGGTGAGAGAGTAACAGACTTTTTATAAAAAAGAAAATGTAAGTGATGATAATACATGGAAAGGAGTTTAATCTCTATCAGAGAAATGCAAATGGGATCCCACTGGGACCCCAGAAATGTAAGTCCCGACATGCCCGAGAGTGGGTAAGGACGGGGGCAAGTGCACCTTCAGAAGCTGCGAGCAGGGTGTGGATTGGTAAAGCCACTGTTTGCTGTATTTAATTTTTATGCTATTTATTTATTTCTTTAGTTTGTTGCTACAAGCACTCCGGAAAGCTGTTTGTGAATAGATTATGTCTCTCGTGTGTTCCGTGCATCCCACTACCAGCGTGCGGCCCGTTCGCGGACACCCTGGTGCGGGCCCAAGCGCGGCAGGGAACCAGGACGCACGTGTTTATGGTGTCGTTAGCTGAGCACTCCCATACCGGGAAGAACCCGTGTCCGTCAGTAATAGAATGCATGAACTGTGGGCTGTTCATATATGCGAGGGGATATAGTACAATGGAACAGGCCACAGCTGTAGGCAAGAGCATCGATGAACCTTGGAAACAATTTTTTTAAAAAAAGATTTTATTTATTTATTTGAGAGGGAGAGAACATGAGAGGAGAGAGGTCAGAGGGAGAAGGAGACTCCCCACTGAGCAGAGAACCCGATGCGGGGCTCAATCCGGGACTCCAGGATCATGACCCAAGCCGGAGGCAGTTGCTTAACCAACTGAGCCACCCAGGCGCCCCCTTGCAAATAATTGTGAGCAAAGGAAGCAAGACAGGAAAGTGCACACTGGGTGTGAGTGCTCTCACAATTCCACTTATAAAATGCAAACAGGTGAAATCTACCTATAATGTTTAAGAGGGTGTATGTGGGTACTAAGGTTGAAAAGCAAAGCAGTGTTATGGGTGACCCGAGGAGAGAGGCGGAGGCAGAGGGTCACCCTAGGACGCAGAGTTTGCTGAGTTGGGGGATCGCTACGTGGGCGATCAAAACTGTCAAGTGCATTTTTCTCTGATGGCTTTAAAAAGTAAAAAGGACATCCCGGCTGTAAGTTGTTACTACTTCCTGATATTTTAATCTCAGCTGCACCCACACACACTCGACCATATTTCTTACGGTGGCTCACTGTAAACATTTGAAAGCTGCCTTCCTATTCTGTGATTGTGGTTGCTAGCTTATGTTAGCTTTGTTCCCACAGAGGAGTGCGTGCCTAGGGACGCACCAAGTCTTACGGAGAGGGTGGGTTCCCACTGAGGGTGGGTCGACAGCAGCCCTTTCCCTCTTTGCAGAGGTTACCCATCTGGGGGACTAAGAACCTAGCGAGGTGGAGCCCACAGAGGAAATGCCTCCGTCCTAAAATCACCCACAGCGACAGGCGGAGACCAGGAAGTCCATAGTCACAGGAAATGGGTCCATATGTCTAGATTTCCAGGTCAGTCCATTTTTCTTGCATTTGTGTTCTTTCAACTGATCTTTATACACTTGTAAGGGTTCCTTTGAATAATGCAGGGAGGCAGGAGTCATGACTCCTCATCCCTTGGGAATTTTGTTCTGTGGCAGATGACACAGAAGCCTCCAGGAGCCAGACAGAGCGGAGAGCTGTGTTTTAGGGGGATTCTCTTGTTAACAGAGAATGGGTATTGGGAGGCCCAACCAGACACAACCGCTGTGTTTTACATTATTCCCACTCAGTGTGTAATCAAGTGGGAGGAGGAAGCCAGGTAAACATATGATTACTGCAAAGGGGCATCAGATCTGCAAATCTGCAAGTGCTTAGCTTAAAAATAAGAGCTCCTATTATTGAGCACTTCGTCAATCAGATTTCAACCCGGAAAACAGGTGGTTCCACAGAGGGAAGGAAGTCAGTGAACAAATAGTAAAGTCCTAGGGAGAGATGCGAACAGCTAGGCCGGGCAGCCCCAAGCCCCTGCCATGCTCCGAGGGAGGAATAGGTCGCGGTGACATCACCAGAGCCAGGACGGGGCCCCTGCGGGAGCTGCAGGCTGGGACAGGAAGACGCTGCACCTGCTGCTGCAGAAAGCCCGCGGCCTGACCCCTCCTCCCGCCCTCCCACAGCCACGTGGTGCCACCGTTGGCTGCAGCCAGGCAGAAGCTAGGGCCTGAGCCCTTTGTGACCCTGTGCCCAAGGCAGCAGTGGCTGTGAGGGCAGATAGCCGCCCCACTCCGGAGCACCTGTCTCCCCCACTTAGTCCTTACGAGGCCCCGTTACAAAGAGGGCAGAGGGCCTCGGCTGGAGTTGTGTGCTAAGCCTCATGTCCCCAGACCAAGACAGTGATGGTTTCAGATCTCCCAGAAATGAAATCTTCAGCTGGTCCGTCAAGACGCACCGGGTCGACACTGGTGGGGTCTCGTTAGACCCCTGCCTTCCCCTGAAGGGAAGCAATGTCGCCATAACCAGCCTGCTTTTATTTTTATTTTTTTTAATTAATTTATTTATTTTAGAGAGAGTAAGAGGATGAGCGGGAAGGAAAGAGGTAGAGAATCCCAAGCAGAAACAACAGCCTGAACTCCCAGCGCAGCTCTCCTCCTCCCCCACCCCCACGTATGGTTTGCTAGGCTCAGAAAAGCCACATAACCCCCAGATAAGCAGCCCAGTCTGTATTTTCCCCTGCTCTGGCCCATGTCGTCCCCAGCCTGTCCCTTTGTCTCAGAGATCTGCTTTTGGAGCTACAGTCTCTGGGCTGACGTGGGGCAACCCTTCGGGAAGCATCTCGGTTCCCCCTCGGGCTGGCGCTGGGCGCGGGCGCAGGCCGGGCTCCACCGTGTCCTGCCCCAGGCTTTGGTCACGTTGTTTTACCGACCACACGGATTCACCATTTAGGTAGGAGACTGTGTGTTTAAGTCCTCAGCAAGTTCTTCCTGGTCGCCCTTTCGCTCACCAGTCAGCGTGGTATTCGCATCGAGCTCAGGGGCCACATTCCCGAACCAGCATCTCCGTGGAGCCACCAGGCCAAATCTGGGTCAGACGTTACCTGGGCCTGGGGTGCCCCGGGGGCTTCAGAAGCGGGAGCGTGGTTACCTTTGGGCGGTTCATCGACACATGATCGTGCCTGTCCCTCGTCTTCTGTTGCCTTGAGAGATGCCTTGCCGCGGAGTGCATCAGCCTGCACGCGTGCCCGGTGAGCGCGGCTGCCGATGGCCGAGGGGGCTCTGCAGGCGTGATGAAGCTGAAGGTCTAGAGATGGGAAGCCTGGATTATTGGTGTGGGGGCTCCATGCGATCATAGGGGTTTTTATAAGTGTGAGATACGAGTGGGCACGTCAGGGGAGCAGAGCACGGAAATATGCAGCAGGTTGAGGTGATGGGTGACCTCGAGAAGGTCAGAGGCTCCCAGGGAACCAGCGCTGCCCACGCCCGCATTGCAGCTCCTTGAAGACTATTTCGGACTTCGCGTCTCCAGAACTATAAGACAATACATTGCTGTTCTTTAAGCCTCTGAATACGTGGTCACTCGTGACAGCAGCTTGAGGAGACTGGTGTGTAGGGTGGGAACCCCGTGCTCGACTGAGGTGCTGCCAGAGCCCTTCGTGAACCTGTACGGTGTGCAGTCCCACCGCTCGCGGTGCCATCCGGCCTGTCGGTCGCTGCCGGTCGCAGCCTTTTAGCGGGTGTGAATCCGCTGTGGTTCGGATTTGTATTTCCCTAGTGACTACTGATGTGGAGCATTTTTTCTTTTTAAATTTCATTTATTTACATGAGAGGGAGAGCGAGCGGGAGAGGGAGAAGTGGGGCGAGGGGCAGAGGGAGAAGCAGGCTCCCCACTAGCAGGGAGCCTGAGGCGGGGCTCGATCCCGGGACCTCGGGATCCTGACCTGAGCCGAAGGCAGACGTTTGACTGACTGAGCTCCCCAGGCGTCCCAATTCCCCTGCTTTATATCATGGTAGCTGTGTTTTGCCTGTTTTTATACTTCAGATAAGTGGAATTCTAGAGTATAGTATCTGGTGTCTTGTTTGCGATAACGCCTGGGAGTCATCCACAGCAGGCTCTTTTCCTGCCCTGTCCTTCTCACTGCCGGATAACATCTGATTGTGATAATAGCATTTCTGTATCCGCTGTGCTGTTTACGGGGTCTGAGTAGAGCGCTGCTATGAGCCTGCTTACGCCTGCCTTTGCCTTGGGTTGGGAGGGTGGAAGAGGGGGATGGATGGGTTTCCGGACCAGCTTGTTCTGTCATTGGGCATTCTCCAGGGTCATGTTGGGAGCCACACTCAGGGGCCCCTGTTGCTGATCAGGGAGGCCAACACGGTCATCTTCAGGCTGTCCCGACACAGGTGAGTGTCGTAGGAAACCAGGATGGGGGATGGGGCTTGAGGAAGGGTCGGGGTAGACTGATGATTTGGCGAACATCTGCTTGGGGCCGGCTCTGCCCAGCACACCGCCGCAGAAAGCACCTGACCTCAGGTGTGGCCGGGGACTTGCGTTTGGAGGCACGAGGGCCGTTTCCCTGGGTGGGGACTGGGAAGGACCGAGTGGCAGCGGGGGCCTCCCAATGCCCTTGTTCAGGGGAGTCGTCCGCACCCCGAACTCTTCTCCAGGTCAGGGAAGGAGGTAACGCACTGACACGCTTTGTTTCCCTGAAACCCCGAGCCCAGCGCTGGAATGATTTGCTTCCACGAGGAGCAGTGACGTTTTGGCAGCCCCGCTGTCGACCAGCTCCGGGTCCTTCCATCTTCCTAAAACAACCTGATGGTTTTAAGAGTCCTGAAAATGATCTTTTCCTCTAAGTAGGCGTACTAAACGCAGCTGCTTCCAGGCGTGTGATGCCCACAGTGCTGGGGGGGTGTGGGAGTGGAGAGTGCCTTTCTCTAGAACAGAGGACCCTTGCCCCCATGCCCAGGGGCTCGGGGAGAAGCTGGAAGTCTGGTCTTTATGTGATCCCCCTTTTTTAAGTTGGAAAAAGCAGACCCAGTAAAGCACCTTTTCCCAGGCCAGCACTTTGTAGTCTGTAGTCCAGCGGAGAGACCCCAGGGAAAGCCTGAGCACGGGTCCCTCTCCATCCCGGCCGTGCGCTGAGAAGGGCACTCTCGCAGGGATGCACTCTCCCCGAAGCAGGGTGCTGACGTGACTGCGGACCATTGTCCCCCCGATGGAGGCTTTGTGTGTGTGTTCGTGCGTTCGCGTGTGATGGCACCCAGCCAGGGCGGTGGGGGGCTGTGGGGGCTGGGCTGCGTCGGGAAAGTCCAACTGCCAAAGGCCTGCAGGCTTCCCGCATTGGAACCAGACGCAGAAGAGCGGTGTGGTCCTAGCGGGTGACCCCAGCGGGCTGCAGGAGGCTCATTATCATAGACATGGCAGCTGGCCCGGCTCTGCCCTCCTCCCTGGGAGCCCCGCCTGAGGGTCCTCAGGGTCGTCTGAGCGAGTGGGGTTTTGCCGGGACAAAACCAACCTGAGTGCTCCCTGGTCCATGCCCCCCAGTGCCCAGGCTCCGCCCAGCCCACCCAGAATCCCCGGGTACCTCCTGTGTAAAGAAGCGAAGATTAGTGGATTCAGGGATCTGACAAGCGGGGTTCTGTGGGTGTGGACACAGGGGGTGCTGTGCAGTAGAGAGGTCTACCTGTAAATTCTCTCCCTGGATTTTGTGTTCAGTTGGGGATGGGTCAAAGTCCATAGAGGATTTTTTTTTAAAATCCAAAGCAACATTGAAATATCTAGAAACTTATCTTGAAGAGGAGAATGACCTCTTAGACCTCTGGGCCACGGCTCTGGCCTGGAGATACTGTTCTGGGCGGAGAGGCGGCTGTGCCCACGGACACTGTTCTACCTGCCCCCCCAGCGCTGGTCCTGAGGGGTTTGTCGGCGAGCCTAGGAGACGTCGGCCGCAGGGCCCCTCTGAGGCCGGGGGCAGTGCCCGTTTCCCACCTGCTGGAGGCACAGATCTCTACAGGCTCCAACCACTGTGAGAGCTCAAAGGTCTCAAAGGCCCCAGGGAAGCTGGACGGAGTCGGGGGTTGGGCGTTGGTGGGGGTCAGCGGACCGGAGCCCAAGCACCCTCCCCCCCAGCTCATCTCTCTCTGGCCTCTCAGAGGGTGTGCTAGCCTCACGTGGTCCAAGGGCTTCATGTCACTAGAGCAGATGCCTGGCTGCTTCTCCTCTCTCCCTCCCCACTCCTCTCTGGCTGTGGCTACCTGTCTCTGTGCAGAGGATGGAAATACAGAAGGGCAAGATCATCTGCCTGCCCAGACCCCACCTCCCGGGACCAGAGGGCAGGGGCCCTGCCAGGTCCACCTGCAGCCTTCCGAAGACAGTCCTGATGCTGTCTCCTCTCTCTCCTCTGTCTCTGTCTCTGCCGCTGTGTCTCTGTGTCTCTCTGTCTCTGTCTCTCCACCTGTATTTCTTTCTCTCTGTCTCTCCCTTCTCCATTTCAGTCTGTCTCTGTCTCTTTCTCTCTCCCTATCTCTTTGTGTCTGTCTTTGTGTCTCTGTGTCTCTCAGTCTTGGCCTCTCTGCCTGTGTCCCTCTGTCTCTGTTTCTTTCCCCATCTCTCTGTCTGTCTCTGTGTCTCTTTCTGTCTCTGCCTTCTGTGTCTGTGCCTCTGTCTCTCTGTCTCTCTATCACTCGGTCTCTCCATGACTGTCTGTCTCTGTCTCTCTGTCTCTGCGGACCAGGCGGCTCCTGGTCCCAAAGCCCGCCTCCATCCCTGGGCCCCGCTCTGCGGAGACCACCGTCACTACCGTGGGCTGCCATTGCAGCGAAGCAGTGAAGCGAAGGGACCCCGGGCCACGTGGCAGGCTCACCCACCCCTGGGACAGAGGTGCCAGAACCGTGGGGTCATCCGGGGCTGGGGGGGCCTCTCTGCACAAGCTCGGGCCCGGCCCCCGGGGGGAAGGGATGCTCCTGAGCCCAGGGACCAGAGCATCAAGGGGACAGCGTCCGCTGAGGACCAGACGGGCATCGGTCAGCTGGTGATGGGTGGGGACTCCGTTCCTGTTGGTGGTGGACAGCCCCAGGGGATGGTGACAGGAGCGACGACACTGCCTCTTATCCCGGATGATGCACGGAGTCGCCTGAATGAGACTGGACAGCCCTTGGAGCTGACACCACCCCATGGCTGTCTGGTGCCCAAGGTGGGTCACTTGGTGACCTCAGACTCTGCCCCTGGCAACCCAGCCAGAGCCCTGCGGCTACCCACAGCACCTCTGTGCAGCCCAGGAAAAGGCACCCGCTCCAGGGGACACCGAGCTACCTGGCCGGTGCCCCACGGGCTCCTCCGCCGCCCCCGCCTGCCCCCTCCTGGGCATCCTGAGCAGTGCACAGCCTGCACCGCCAGCCTGGGCGGCCCAAAGCAGCCCTTGCAAGACCGGCCTGAAGCAACTTGAAGGTTGAAAGCACTCCAGCCCTTCCTTCTAGAAACTCATCCCAGGGAAGTAATCAGGAGTGCGTGCCAAGATTTATGATCAGAGTAGTGTTGTTTAGAATGGTGGAAAAATTGGAGACAATCTAAATGTTTAAAAATAGGGCTCCATTAAGTAAATTATTGCGCAATATTCCCCGGGCCTTCCAAGCATGCATCGCAAATAATGCTCTAATGAGCACAAGGACGTCTGTGCAAGGACATTCATTGTGGGCTTATTCGCTGTAACAGAAGACCAAAATAAACGTCTGGTGATAGGGACCCACCTGAATTGTGGGTGTCTGTGCAACAGGCTCTGCCCTCTCCCCGCAGCGCGGGCGTCCAGCCCTCACGACGCGGAAGGATCCTCAAGATGTTTATGAAATGTCCAGAAGCGTGCTACCATCTGTAGAAAAAGACGTGCAGGTAAAGATGTAGGTGTGTAAGCATGTCGCGTTCAGACGCACTCTGCTGAGGCCGGCAGCTCACTCTGGCTCACGTCCCCGCCCTGGGTCCCTCTGGCACTCTTTGTAACCATGACACTTAGTTTGGGGAGGAAGTAAACCAAACATAACCTAATATGCAAAATAATAGGGTGAGCGCACCTTCATGGCTTGGGGACCCACCCAGCACTGCCGGGGACCGCAGCTCCCTCTCTGGCCCCGCCCCACTCCCCTGTTTCCCCGCCCCAGCCCTGGAATTAGTTCTTCTTCCTGGACTGTGGACACACGTGCCCAGTCCCTCCTTCCTGTCCCTCCAGGGAAGCAGCACATCGGTGATGTCAGGGTCAGAGAGGCGGAGGTCCAGCTGTGCCCATGAATACAGTGTGCTGCATGGGGCTAAAAAGGAAGTTAAATCAGTTTATGGGGGATGAAATGTGCCTTAGATATCATACTCTGAATTTTTTTAAAAGATTTTATTTATTTGACAGAGAGAAACACAGCCAGAGAGGGAACACAAGCAGAGGGAGTGAGAGGGAGAAGCAGGCTTCCCGCCGAGCAGGGAGCCTGATGTGGGACTCGATCCTGGGTCTCTGGGATCATGACCTGAGCCGAAGGCAGTGGCTTAACCCACTGAGCCACCCAGGCGCCCCCATACCCTGAATTTGGGGCTGGGACCTGTCCTGCCCAGGAGTTCCCCGCAAGGCTGACTTGTCTTCCCTCCCAGTCCCCTCCTGGGGTCCAGGCTCCACCTCCCACCTCTCCACTTATGCCTTCCGGTCATGTCAGTCCCAGGGCCACCCTGGGGTCCCGGGAGATCGCAGCCCCCACTCCTCCCGCAGGGGCCTGCTGAGGCTGTGGGCTCCCCGTGAGAGCTGCCCGCGGTGTCTGGAACAGAGCGTTGAGGTTGGCCAGCTCACCATGAGGTGTGGACAATCCCGCAGGCAAAAGCTGGCCCTGGGTGTCACCAGCATGGCCAGGAGGAACTGTCTTGGGAAGGATGTAGGGCCTTTTCCTGAGTGGCTCCATCTCTGGGCAGAGGCAGAGGGAAAGGCTTCCTCCTGGAGGTGTGTCTCTTCCCTGTCCCCAAATACTCTGCTTGTCCCCAGATCACCCCTCCACCCTTACCTGGCAGATCCTCGGGAAAACACCGCCCAGTCTGTGCTCTGTCTGCAGCAGGAGTTCCCAAGGCAGGGCAGGGCACGGCAACATCACGTGGGCTGGTCTTCTGAAACCACGTCTCTCTGCCATCGCTTGGCAGGGACTCTCCAAAGACGGGAGGAAGCAGGCCGGGAGGACAGGACTTGAGAGGCAGGGGAGGAAGCATTGCTTGTCCCGCGAGCAGGATGGAGACTCCAACAGCTTCACTGCTCCAGGGGCCCTCCTCCTGCCGTCTGGGGTCAATGCCAAAGACCGGGCCATTTTCTGCAATGGAACAGATTTTTCTGTGACATTTCCTTTATCATGTGTAAATATTTCCCCAGTTGGGCACATTTCAAGCTCTATTTAAAGGGCGCTGGAGGTGAACATGGTTTTGGTGCTCACCAGGCAGCAGGGACCTGGAGGGCGCGCCCCGGTTCCTGTGCTCCCCTTTCCAGGGAGGGAGGAAACCCTCTTCCGGATGACCCTCGTCAAGGGCTGTGGCTCGCTGTGTTTAGTTAAACCAGAGGACATAACCTGCTCCTGTTCGTGTTCTCAGCCAGCTACCCTCCTGCGGTCCACACGGCTCTCCTGGTGATGAAGCCCAGGTTCACAGGTCCAGGCTCCTCACATGGGAACCCGGCGAGGACCAACCAGAGCAGGCGTTCTTCCCATGGGAAGCAGCTGCTGCCCACACAGTCAGAGGGTGACGACAAGGGCCCTGCAGACAGACAGGCCGACAGGCAGCCCTGGTGAGGACCAGCTGGGCTTCCTGCCAGCCGTGTGGCCCCAAGCACCTCAGTCCCCATGCAGAGCCCTCTTTGCTGGCCTGGGAGCTGGGGGGCAGGTGGCGTCCCCTGATTTGCTGACCCCCTCCATCCCCCCTCTCTCCCCCACACCCCGGTCCCTGGGAGAAGCCCCCCCACACTCTTAGGCTTGTGAGCACGAGGTCGACTCTGCTGCCCCAGGCCTGCAGCCAGGATCCGAGGGGACCCAGGAAGTCCCTGTGCTCCGTGTCCTGGTCACAGGATGGGCTCGGGATGGGGACCCACCCAAGTGGCCCTGGCTGATGGGATTCCGGGATCCGGGTCGTGGGAAGGTGGGTGGGAGGGCAGGTGCCCCTGGGGAGACTGGACATTTGCACCAGGAGGGGAACGTCACCTCCCTGAAGACAGCACAGGAGGGCACAGAGAATGGGACCCAGGGACAGAGCAGCGGAGGCGCCCCGTGCACTCTGTGGCCCACCCTGAGGCGCCACCCCTCCCCCACTGCACCTTCGGGTCACGAGCCCGCGTGGTGGGGGGGGTCTCAGTGACTGCCTTTGCTCCTCAGTTCCGACTGGCAGTTGCAGGAACTTGACAAGGTCGTGCCCCTGCGGCTCCCAGAGGCTCCCGCTCACCCAGGGCCCCGCGCGGACTCGGTTCAGGACCTGCTCCCGGCACCTGGGATCCGCGCTCCTGCGTCTCCTGGAGAACAGGCCTCGGACCCGCGTCCCTGCAGACCGCGTGCTCGAGCTCGGAAATCCAGGGGGCAGCGCAAACATTTCACTTTGCAGAAGCCAGCCGCTGTTTTCCGAGCTTGGATTTTCACCAGCGGCCCCTCCGCGCCGGTGATGAGAGGATTTGGCTATTTTCTCCGGGCTGTGCTGGAGGTCCCCGAGCACCTTGCGGCCCTGCCCAGACGCGGCGGCGCGCGCGCCCGCCACCCAAGCCGAGAGCCTGCCCAGCGGCTCCCCCGGGCCGCGCCCCAGGGCCCAGGGTCTGCTGGGGGCGGCTCACAAACCAGGGACCCCGCTCTCGGACAGGACACAGGGAAAGGGAGGAAGGAGAGATCATTCCTTCAAACATTCAGTCGTTCCTTCCACACATTGGTTGAGTCCCTGCCTTGTACCCGGCACTGTTTCCTGCCCTGGAAGCACCACCTTGGCTAAAACAACCAAACCCCAGTCCTCCCAGAGGTTCTATTCAAGAGGTGAGACCCACGTTTATTTCATAAACACACAGTGTCGGCAGGCGACTGGAGCTCTGGGTCAGAATGAAGAGTCAAGGAGTGTAGAGTGGGAGGAGGCAGGGCTGCTAGGTGCGGTTGGCCAGGTTGTGCACTGCCCCAGGTGGCCAGTTCAGTTCCCATCAGTCATCCTAGAGCTATGCCCTAACAGGGACAGTTTCCTAGCAGACGGCAGTAACATGTCTGAGGACGGGCCTACTTGTAGTTTGCCCAGAGCCACATCCTGGACTCACAGAGGTTGGAGGACTGGGGGATCCTGTCGGCATGCGCAGAGTTGTGTGGCACCACATATTTCAGTGCCCAGCGGGCTCAGGACCATGAACTCACTGTCCTCAGTGCCCAGCCAGGAAGAGCACTCCAGGGAGGGGACAGCTGGTGCAAAGGCCCTGAGGCAGAGAGACAGGTGTCTCAGGGACCCAAGTGGCCAGTGTGGCAGGAGGCAGTCGAGGAGAAGAACGTCTGGAGGTGGGAGAGGAGGCGTGTCCTGACTCACAGGTCACGGGGACGAGTCTGGAATTTCTTCTCGGTGTATTCTGGAGCTACTGGCTTACTTGTTAAGATCAGTGCTGCTGCGGGGTGATACAGGGAGAGGAGGGTGGGGAGCGGGGATCTCTCATTTCTGCACTAATTACACCTACTTAAACATGATTAAACCTTCTCGAGGGCGAGCGATGCCGAGCTGCTTGGTTCTATTTCATGGGCACATCACACGGGATTGAGTGTGGTGCAAAGGCCCTCATGCTCACGCCGTGTTCGCCACGGTGTGGGGCAGCGGTCGTGGGAATGACATTGTAAATTCTCAGGCAGGGTCTTCAGGGGTCCCGTCCACAGCTGGTCTCGGGGGTGTTTTCCCTGCTCTGTGATCAGCAGCGGCGGGAAATGCTCTCTGTACGCTGTGACGCTTAATCACGGTGATGTTTGCTTGTACGCTTGCTGATTACAGAAAATGCTCGACTGCCATCTTTCCCCCACAATGGGGCATTTTGTTTGTTGCAACCTGATCATGGGCTTTAACGAGCTCGTGCTTATTGTCTCCATAAAAGAAAACGGATTGACTTGTCCTAAAGTCATGAGTTTGGAAAATCCTGGAGGTGATGGGGTGGTGGCCAGCCACGACAGCCTCCCAGGTTCGTGTGCGGGGACAAGCCCTGGCCGGGGCCCTAGGTCTGGTGTGGAGGTTGCTTGAGTCCAGTGGGCTCTGATGGGCCCCCTGCCCATGCCGGAAGTTGTCCTGGTGGCGGGAGGAGGAGTCCTCCCTGCTCATCCCTGACCCTATGGGCTTAAGTGGACACAAAGGACTCAGGGTCACCCTGAGCTGAGAGCAGGGCCCAGAGAACAGCACTGGGACAGAGGCCCCTTGCTGGGCTGCTGGAGGGGCAGACGTCCA